>CABPRJ010001927.1:655133-703069 GCA_902439185.1 Cinara cedri | reverse complement strand
GTATATCAATTGGATTTTGTTCCTTGTTATTTAACATTACAACTTGTTGTTCGATTATATTTATAGCTTCGTCAGGGACACTAGGATTTCTTACAACTGCCTAAAAACACATTACAATATATAGAAATAAAAATTATTATCATTTAATAACACGTCTTACTGTTTGTATATCAATTGGATTTTGTTCCTTGTTATCTAACATTACGGCTTGTTCTTCGATTATATTTATAGAATCGTCAGGGACACCAGGATTTCTTACAACTGACCAATAACACATTACAATATATATATATATAAATAGATATTAATAGCATTCAAAGAAATGTTCAATAACATGACATACTAGTTGTATATCAATTGAATATTGTTCCTCGATATATAACCCTACAGCTGGTTCTTCGATTGTATTTATAGCATCGTCAGGGACACCAGTATATCTTACAACTGCCTAAAAACACATTACAATATATATAAATAAATATTAATAGCATTCAATAAAATGTCTTACTGGTTGTATATCAATTGGATTTTGTTCCTCGATATCTAACCCTACAGCTTGTTCTTCGATTATATTTATAGCATCGTCAGGGACACCAGGATTTCTGACATGTCTACATACTTCTTTCGAACAATCCAAACCTAGAGGTTTTCGTGCAAACGTGAAATGATGTATTTTTAAACGGGATCTAGGGTCTAAGTATTCATGGACTTTCCGTGTCGATCGTAGTTTCTTGTTATCTTGCGCACGGTAATATATATCAATTCCAGTACCTTTGGCTCTATGCACTACCTTTCTTTTCCAACCTAAAGAATAACAACTTATAAGTGTAATACAATGTTTAAGTTGGGAAAATGTAGTGCAGAGACATGAGATCTCGAAAGACCCGTTCTTACAATGTCTGTTCAGCATTAATATAAAACCAGTAGTTAAATTTGTGTTTAAGCATGATTTCACATTCAGCACAATTCAACAACTCATAGTACATTAGTTTTAATGAAATCCGAAACTAAAAATAAAAAGTAGATAATAAAAATAATTGGATGAGAATGTGACGAGATCGTTTAAAATCCAAATATAAAAACTATAAACAATAAAATACACATACCATATCTAAACAGCCTATTGAAAATTGAATTCATTAAACTTGTTTAATAACAATAACAACGGTGATTCGTAGAAGTAGATGATAATGTTAATTCTTCAAATATAAAACTGTAAAATTCAATTTACATATAAATATCAGTTTTTTTTTCACAAAATATTTATTTTGTTAATAAAAATTTAAAGTATAGGCCACTATTGAAATATTTTTAGTTACATTGTAAATATGAGCTAAATATAAAAATATACGTTAACCACATTAGGATTTCAGCTTTGGTAATTTATCATTTACAGTTATAAAGCTCTAAGTTAATCCCAAAAATACACAATGAATTAAAAAATTTCTGATCAATAGACAATATTTGGTGGTACATTTAAAATCATTCTCATTTTTAATTTCTAAGTCGTGATAACATTTATTTACTTCCTTTAACTACCTCCACACACCGATATCCTGACGATCGTGGAAAATAATTAAATAACAACGTAAATAAAAGCTATTTTGATAAATAACAATATGATCTCTCCCCTTACGGGCAACACTGTTATGACTTGTCCCCTAACGAATTTAGAATAGACATGAAATACCAGAAAATGTTCCTGATATTTAGGAGATAAGAATGATTGACTGTGTTGCTCGAATAAAATTTAAACTAAATAACTACCGATCGACCGACCTCGCGAGATTTGTTTTGCATGTTGTAGAAGAACAATGCTATTGTGATATAACGATGATATAAATAAACTAATTTGTTTTTTTAGCATACGGCCACCGTTACAAACAAAATAACCAAAGGAAATAATGTTTCGAATAAAATCTAAGATAAACTTTTGCATATTATTCAGGCTGTAATTATACAATTAATATTTGGGAGTTGATATGAAAAAAAGTACCACGACAGTCAGATTTACTTTCAGAGAAAATATAACCATAGAAAACCAGAGCAAAATTATATATATATATATTGCTTTATATATAGACATATAAAATGTTTACTACTTTTATATATATATTTTTATGATCTAAATAATTCAATTCATTATGAAGCGATCAAGCAGGTGTTAGCAGGAAAGCTATTGTTCTTCTTTCGTTGCTATATCATTCATAAAGTCTATGATGATTTGGTTTTCTTCATTTGTTTCCTTTCTAAAGTGATATCGCCGACCGTTACACTCATGAAACATGGTTGTTTCAGATGAAATACTTTTATATAATTTGAAAGTATGATCAGTACTTGTGGGACAGGATTCTACATTATTTTCATTTTATTCTTCAATATTAAACTTTATAGTTTGTTCTCCGATTTTATTTTTATCGATAGCAGCACCATTATGATTATTTACAATTTCCTAAAAACACATTACAATATATAAAGCCAAAAATTATCAACATTCAATAAAATTTTTAACAAAATGTCTTACTGATTGTACATTAATACAATTTTCTTCCTTATTATTTAACTACACAGTTTGTTTATATGTTTTAAATGATCTAAATAATGAAATTATTTTTGAAGCGTTTTTGCATGTAATAGCTATTGATGACTTCTTTAGTCCCATCATTTGTGAAAGTTTCATTATCCGAATAAAACCATGTAGCATTATGATTTTTCATTATAAAATCATTTATAAAGGCTATGGTTGCCTGGTTGTCTATATCTGATCCCTTTTTAAACTGAAATCTACGACCTTTACACTCATGGAACATAGTTGTTTCAGATGAACTATTTTCATCCGATTCTGGAGATTTGCAGTACTTGTGGGACAGGGTTCTACATTATTATCATTTTTTTCTTCAACATCAAACTCCATGGATTTTTCATCGATTTTATTTTTATCGATAGCAGCACTATCACAACTATTTACAACTTTCTAAAACCGTATTGAAATATAAATTATTGAAAATTATATCATTTAATAAGATGTTCAGTAATAAATCTTACTGATTGTACATTTTTGGACTTTTCTTCAGCAATATCAATCTCCATAGTTTTTCTTCGATTTTATTATTATCGATGGCAGCACTATCACAACTATTTACAACTTTCTAAAACCGTATTGAAATATAAATTATTGAAAATTATATCATTNAAAAACACATTACAACATATATAAATAAATATTAATAGCATTCAATAAAAAGTTCAATAAAATGTCTTACTGGTTGTATATCAATTGGATTTTGTTCCTCGATATCTAACCCTACAGTTTGTTCTTCGATTATATTTATAGCATCGTCAGGGACACCAGGATTTCTGACATGTCTACATACTTCTTTCGAACAATCCAAACCTAGAGGTTTTCGTGCAAACGTGAAATGATGTATTTTTAAACGGGATCTAGGGTCTAAGTATTCATGGACTTTCCGTGTCGATCGTAGTTTCTTGTTATCTTGCGCACGGTAATATATATCAATTCCAGTACCTTTGGCTCTATGCACTACCTTTCTTTTCCAACCTAAAGAATAACAACTTATAAGTGTAATACAATGTTTGAGTTGGGAAAATGTAGTGCAGAGACATGAGATCTCGAAAGACCCGTTCTTACAATGTCTGTTCAGCATTAATATAAAACCAGTAGTTAAATTTGTGTTTAAGCATGATTTCACATTCAGCACAATTCAACAACTCATAGTACATTAGTTTTAATGAAATCCGAAACTAAAAATAAAAAGTAGATAATAAAAATAATTGGATGAGAATGTGACGAGATCGTTTAAAATCCAAATATAAAAACTATAAACAATAAAATACACATACCATATCTAAACAGCCTATTGAAAATTGAATTCATTAAACTTGTTTAATAGCAATAACAACGGTGATTCGTAGAAGTAGATGATAATGTTAATTCTTCAAATATAAAACTGTAAAATTCAATTTACATATAAATATCAGTTTTTTTTTTCACAAAATGTTTATTTTGTTAATAAAAATTAAAAGTATATGCCACCATTGTAATATTTTAAGTTACATTGTAAATATGAACTAAATATAATAATATACGTTAACCACATTAGGATTTCAGCTTTGGTAATTTATCATTTACAGTTATAAAGCTCTAAGTTAATCCCAAAAATACACAATGAATTAAAAAATTTCTGATCAATAGACAATATTTGGTGGTACATTTAAAATCATTCTCATTTTTAATTTCTAAGTCGTGATAACATTTATTTACTTCCTTTAACTACCTCCACACAAAGATATCCTGACGATCGTGGAAAATAATTAAATAACAAAGTAAATAAAAGCTATTTTGATAAATAATAATATGATCTGTCCCCTTACGGGCAACACTGTTATGACTTGTCCCCTAACGAATTTAGAAAAAACATGTTAACATATGATTGCATGTTAATTACGGCGTGATCAAATTCGGCCTGAAATATCTTATAAATTTAACACTTAAACTCAAATGACAAAAATTAATTTGTTTCCTTTTATATGAACTTAGTTCAAATATATAAGTTCATATCAAACTTTCGCGTCATAGGGAATTTAATAGATCACCTTTTAAATAAATAATTAATTATTCGATTAGGTAATAGGAAAAAAATATTACCATATATACCAATATATTAATATTAATATGTTTATATATATTTGTTTACATTTGAGTTTAAGAGATAGTGTTGTTATCTATATTCTTATTGATAATAATATTATTCGTACCTATAACCTTAAAATATATATTATGACTATTTTTCTTTGTTAAAATATTAAAACTACTTTTGTTGCAGAATCATGCATAATTGTCGTGTTTCTTTGTGAATTTTTCTCTCAGTTAATTTATGTGTTCTATAGTTATCCAACAATAAATACGAAAGTTTAAATTATTAAAAAGGTTTGAATTATTATAATCTACCCATACAAATGCTTAAACTATTACTATATTCTAAATGTATTTAAATTATTGTCACAAATTCGGTACCTGTTTGTGCAGCATTAAAACTCCGCTCGCCGTACCACTACACAAAATTCGATTCTCAACAACTCTCCCTCCAACCGAATCATATTGACCGTCGTTTTATTTTAACTCTAATCCTGGAAACAAGATTGTCAATAATGTACCAATTGAATTTTAAAATAATAATTATATACTCTACTAAACAAAGTTAATATAGTATCGGTATCTAGGTAGGTACTATCTCAAACATCCCATTACAATTAATTTACAATTATTTTATGATCAAAAAATAAATTAATACTATACTATTCATTTATATGAGTATATATATTTATATATATTATATTTATATTAATTTATATATTTATGAGTAAACATTAGTCATGAATCATTAGAAATAAAATTTATTTTTTTTATTTTTATATTTAAATAAATCTAGCATACCAAATTGTCGCGTCATAGTAAATTTATTAAAACACCTTTCAAAAAAATAGTTAACTATTTGATTAGGCATTTACAAAATATTTAGGTATGTAATAGAAAAAATATTACCATATGATATTAAAAAAATGTCTGTTATAATAGAAAAATCTGAATAATCTGAAAAATAATAGGTTCAACATGCATTGCTAAATTTAAAGTTCTATTATTTATAACTACATAATATTTAAGTAAATAGTAGAGTAGTTCAGAGTATACGCTCAGAGTAGTTTGGAGAATGAGTCCGAGAATAATATAGTGCGACGAAGATAGAAACATTACAATATAGATAAAACCTTCACGGTTTATCGTCACGATGGCCGGGGTAGATATACATGGTGTTCAAGAGAGAGGGGTAAAAACAAAGACAAGCATCCACTACCATCATAAATGCTTAACATTAAAATGGAGGAGAAATTCGATTATATATTATAGCGACGGAGGTCTGCTGTTCACGGGTGATTCGATTTCTTTTTTTTTTCTATATAATCGTTATATTATCAGTTATCTTTGACGCGCTGCCGTTTACCTAAATTCTCAGTATTATATTATTAAAAGAATACGTGTGTTAGTTGCATTGTCGGTGATGCGAGCCTTCCTCCCCTATGTCCGCAGACGCCACAAAAACGTACTAGCGATAAACTGTGTGTTGTCTCTATACAGATTTTTAGAATCCCGGCTTTCGTCCAACCGAAGGCCAAAACGTGTTTATTTTCTTTTTCAGGAGATAAAAATTTATATACCATGTGCAGGTATATTGACACCATTAGTATATATCAAAAACAATGTATACGCATGTGTTATTATTTTTCTATGCGACCGGCCTACGCCGATTTTTTTGAATTACACAGCCATCTGCTGCAGGCTCCGTATATAATAAAACGCGTTTAAGGTATGTATTAGGTTGGCATGTCCTACAGGCAGGAAGATTTATCATATTATAACAAAGAAAATCAGAGAGCATATGGATTTTTTAAAACCAACCCTCGATTCNAAGAAAGCGTACCGAGTATTTTTCTTTTAAATACTTGTCACTGTTACCGAGACGTGATTGTAATAATTGAAATTCGGCGCCGTCGTGTCGTCGTTATGCTATAATCCGATAATCAATATTTGTGTCAACCGTATCGACAAAAAAAAAAATAAATATAATATTTATATTATATTACATAGAATATTTATTTTGACAATGGAGCCAATATAGCACACTTGTACGGTTTCTAAAATTTCTGAAAAACGTGTTCTAAATAATACAAACATAATATAACAATATCGGTTTGTAATAACTTTAACCAAATATTTTATTATAAAGAAAGTTTAGTGTGGAAGTCGTATTAAATGTGTCGTCCAAAGATAAACGAAGTGCAATTAATGCTCGCCCAAACTTCATGTATATAGATAATAAATGCTAAGTCTGTACTCAATATATTAATTAAACAGATTTATCACTCGTTCTTGATGCGTCCGCTCCAACCACTCCCAAAATCCCTTTTGTCCGATGAAGTGGCCTAACAGCCGACCACGACTGTAATAATAAATTTAAAAAATTGGAGAGGTTAGAATTAGACGAAAATTTATTGTGTATCTGCATTCAAAGATTAATAATTGCCAAAGAAAAAACGAATCTGATTGAAATTCAGTTTACAGTTAATACCTTGGCAATAGTACAATAATTATATCGTATTATTGTAAAATAATTACATAATACGCTTTAAACATTTTCTTTAGTAATATTTGTTTAATATTCTACCCATATTCTTGTTCTTCCCGGTTTTTCCCGTCTATTGAGAATTCTCTTGGTAAAATCAAAGAATAGCCTTCCTTAAGTACCTCCCGAATAAAAATTTCTTTCGGGAAAAGTGCTACACTCATAAATCGGAGCAATATTTCTGGTAGAAAAGTAGTTTACAGACAAGACAATATAAAATTAAATATACATTCAAATAAACCATATGGATCTTCGCTCCACTCAGAATCTTAAATTTAAGAATCCCGAAAGAAAAGTTCCGATTTTGTTTTTTTGTTAGACAGGTAATCGTGCAAATTGTTCACGTCGTGAGCAAAAATTCCAAAAATACAAATTTTTTATTTCACAATTTTTATTTATGCCTAATATATAAAAACTCCAAGTCAATGCCTAAAAAAAAAAAAGAGTTGATACTGAGAATGAGAGCGGCCGCTGTTGTATGTGAGAAGTTGGGTAGGTGGGATACATAAGGCTATTTCATTTATATAGGTAGCAATGATAAACCATTGACGAAACACGATTCCGCGCGCAAATTGGTGTTACATAATTTAAAATGCCGTAATTTTTTTTGCGATTTTCGTTTAAATTTGATTTCAAAACTCTTATTAAAAAAGAAAAGAAAGTCGTCCGATGATATTGGAAATTTATCCACGTTTAGGTAAGTCCAATATTAGTATCATCACAGAGTTTCATGTCATTACGTGTATTTATAACCTAATTACAGCAAAAAAATTATTTAGCGATATTACTGTAAGAAAGTAAATTAAAAAAGCAACAGAATAAGTGTACTATGATTTATTTATTTAATAACTATTTCTGGTAGAAAACGTCGTCGGTGTTTTTATAAAATAATGAAATCTTGAAATTGTACGTTTTCTTACGTGTTTTTCTACTTAAGTGCTTTTATTTAAAAAAATGGCGTTGAAAATCGATAAATGCTCAGTTTAAACAATACATTAAACTAAATTTACGACATACTAGTGACATAACACGTGAGATGTTGCTTTTCTCGTGTCTAATGTCTATATACTTATAAGCGTTTTTGAAGCTGAAATACAAGAAACACAATGATCAAATATTAACAATTAACAGAAGCGTACATTCTGTTTAAGTATCTATTAAAATGCGATAAAGAAAACTCGTGAGAGAGCAAGAAATTTACCGGGTCATTATCGAATAATACCTATAGGTACTTAGGTGATTACAAGTCCGAAACAACGAATATACTAATAAGAACACGAATGTATATTATTCGAATGCCCTACAAACTATGAAAAATAGTCTGTTTAGGTTCTAGAGTCCAAAAAATAATCCAAACATGTCTTTCCATCGCAGTAACGCCTTTGAATAAACCGTAAAAATACAAAAATATATTCCCACTTTAAGTACTACATAATATCTATCTTTATACATATATAAGTNCATATGGTTTTTTTAAAACCAACCCTCGATTCCAAGAAAGCGTACCGAGTATTTTTCTTTTAAATACTTGTCACTGTCACCGAGACGTGATTGTAATAATTGAAATTCGGCGCCGTCATGTCGTCGTTATGCTATAATTCGATAATCAATATTTGTGTCAACCGTATCGACAAAAAAAAAAATAAATATAATATTTATATTATATTACATAGAATATTTATTTTGACAATGGAGCCAATATAGCACACTTGTACGGTTTCTAAAATTTCTGAAAAACTTGTTGTTAATAATACAAACATAATATAACGATATCGGTTTGTAATAACTTTAACCAAATATTTTATTATAAAGAAAGTTTAGTGTGGAAGTCGTATTAAATGTGTCGTCCAAAGATAAACGAAGTGCAATTAATGCTCGCCCAAACTTCATGTATATAGATAATAAATGCTAAGTCTGTACTCAATATATTAATTAAACAGATTTATCACTCGTTCTTGATGCGTCCGCTCCAACCACTCCCAAAATCCCTTTTGTCCGATGAAGTGGCCTAACAGCCGACCACGACTGTAATAATAAATTTAAAAAATTGGAGAGGTTAGAATTAGACGAAAATTTATTGTGTATCTGCATTCAAAGATTAATAATTGCCAAAGAAAAAACGAATCTGATTGAAATTCAGTTTACAGTTAATACCTTGGCAATAGTACAATAATTATATCGTATTATTGTAAAATAATTACATAATACGCTTTAAACATTTTCTTTAGTAATATTTGTTTAATATTCTACCCATATTCTTGTTCTTCCAGGATTTTCCCGTCTATTGAGGAATCTCTTGGTAAAATCAAAGAATAGCCTTCTTTAAGTACCTCCCCAATAAAAATTTTTTTCGGGAAAAGTGCTACACTCATAAATCGGAGCAATACTTCTGGTAGAAAAGTGGTTTACAGACAAGACAATATAAAATTAAATATACATTATAGTAAACCATATGGATCTTCGCTTCACTCAGAATCTTAAATTTAAGAATCCCGAAAAAAAAGTTCCGATTTTGTTTTATTGTTAGACAGGTGATCGTGCAAATTTTTCAAGTCGTGAGCAAAAATTCCAAAAATACAAATTTTTCATTTCACAATATTTATTTATGCCTAATATATAAAAACTCCAAGTCAATGCCCAAAAAAAAAAAAAGAAAAAGAGAGGTGATACTGAGAATGAAAGCGGCCACTGTTGTATGTGAGAAGTTGGGTAGGTGGGACACATAAGGCTATTTCATTTATATAGGTAAGCAATGATAAACCATTGACGAAAGACGAGCGCAGGTCGGTGTTTCATAATTTCAAATTCCATAATTTTTTTTCGATTTTCGTTTGAATTTGATTTCAAAGCTCTTATTAAAAAAGAAAAGAAAATCGTCTAATAATATTGGAAATTTATCCACGTTTAGGTAAGTCCAATATTAGTATCATCACAGAGTTTCAAGTCACTACGTGTATTTATAACCTAATTACAGCAAAAAAATTTCCAAAACTTAAAACTCCTTAAAAACTCAAAAGTTTTTGCGATAATACCGTAAGAAAGTAAATTAGAAAAGGCAACAGAATAGGTGTCCTGTGATTTTTTTATTTAATAACTATTTCTGTTAGAAAACGTCGTTTGTGTTTTATAAAATAATAAAATCTTGAAATTGTACGTTTTCTTACGTGTTTTTCTACTTAAGTGCTTTTATTTAAAAAAATGGCGTTGAAAATCGAAAAATGCTCAGTTTAAACGATACATTAAACTAAATTTACGACATACTAGTGACATAACACGTGAGATGTTGCTTTTCTCGTGTCTAATGTCTATATACTTATAAGCGTTTTTGAAGCTGAAATACAAGAAACACAATGATCAAATATTAACAATTAACAGAGGCGTACATTCTGTTTAAGTATCTATTAAAATGCGATAAAGAAAACTCGTGAGAGAGCAAGAAATTTACCGGTTCATTATCGAATAATACCTATAGGTACTTAGGTGATTACAAGTCCGAAACAACGAATATACTAATAAGAACACGAATGTATATTATTCGAATGCCCTACAAACTATGAAAAATAGTCTGTTTAGGTTCTAGAGTCCAAAAAATAATCCAAACATGTCTTTCCATCGCAGTAACGCCTTTGAATAAACCGTAAAAATACAAAAATATATTCCCACTTTAAGTACTACATAATATCTATCTTTATACATATATAAGTGTAGAAATGAGAATCTTTGAAGCTAAAGATTTCAAGAACCACTCAATCGATCGACGAGTTTTTTTTTCATTTTTTTCCAAATGAAAGAGCACACTGCAAGGAAGGTTTTTAGCATATATTTCAAGTCTCCGAGTAAATAAACAAACGAGCTATTAATTTTATAAATAATCGTCAAGTATGCTAGAACTGTGCCGCTATTTAAATATTCTAAAAATACAGCACAGTGCCATTTACGGTATATTCCTGCCTATCAAACATGATAATTATTTTTTTGCTTTGTTTTATTAGTTTTTGAGAATCTGAGCGACACGAGGAATGCATACTTTTTACAATATTTAATTTTTTTTTTCAGATTCTAAGCGAAGAAGCTTATGGTTTTACAATGGTAATTATTTTGTATGTGTTTTTTTTATCTGTGCGCAACTTTTTGACCAGAAACCTTGCTCCGATTTTAAGTCTAGTTACTTTTTTAAAATAAAATTGGACTGGCGAAGTGTATTAAGTTGGTCATTTTTCGATCTTCTCGAGAGTTTTCTCATCGAATGTGAAAAACCGGAAATATAACTTAAGAAAACCGGGAAAACGGAAATATCAGTGCATTAAACAAATTTTATTAAAGGAGCGAGGGAAAACGGGAAAGTGTACGAAATAAATTAGTAAAATATTACGATTTTTTTTTCTTTGCATAACTTTTCTATCACCAATTTTGATCCGATTNTAAATTATCTATAACAGTGACCGGTTTCGAATTAAAATTTCATCATCAAGTAAATCACACTCAATATGTAAATCGCGACTGAATATAAAATAATTAAATTAATTAATACATAGGAAAAAAAGTATATAATATGATCGTTTTACATAGATTATAGAAATAATTGAGTTTGACACAAGATATTTTTTAAAATAGGTTGGAGATAGATAAATTAAGAAATTTAAATTATTTGGTTATTATTTATTATATATATTTATTTTAGATTATAAATAATAACCCGATAACTTATTTTTCGAATGTAGCGAGGGAAAACGGGAAAGTGTACGAAATAAATTAGTAAAATATTACGATTTTTTTTTCTTTGCATAACTTTTCTATCACCAATTTTGATCCGATTTACAATGATAGCACTTTTAAATATAAATATGTTTTCAGTATTACTAACAAAACAAAATTTATTACCTTGATATTGAACATCATTTTGCATTCTGATTAGTTGATCTCTATCGTCTTTCTTTACAGGATTTTGGTATGTTTGGAAAGTTTTTTGTCAGGCTTCGCACATTAATCCTCGTAATAATGTCATATCATTTGTATATATTTGTATATTCATACCATCATTCTGTTTATTTTATTAATTTATCATTTCAATCTGTATTGTAATAAAGTACAGAGAGATTTGCAAATAATATTTACAAGTATTTCAAGTAGTATACCTAGTTATTATTTTAAATTGTAGAATTGAAACTACCGGACAACACAAACGGAAAGTAGAAAAAAAAAAATAATCTGGTTTTCTAAGAAAACGTTGATGTCTACACGTCGCTGACGCGGCCCGGTGGGGCTCTTTATTGTTCTTGTTTTTCGTTATACATTTAATAATTTATGGTTTTCAAAAAGAATCGGACGTTTTTATAACGAAGAAAGGTTCAAGGGGAAAAAAAATATGCCGCCTTCGACAACGTATATATCATGCTCCCCGCGGAGCTGGTGACCCGTCCTATAACTATCGAAAAAATGTCCTTATGCGACGTATTTTATTATTGCATACTCACCCTCTTCTAATAATTTCGGACAATTCTCAAGCCATAATTTGATGTAGGATATTCTTAATTACCTTTGTGCAAGTTCATGCAGTACAATATGAAAGGAATCACTTTATATACGGAAATAATAAATTAAAAAACTTGTTTTCATCATTCCATAAATCATTAAATAATTTGTTAAATATGCCCTCTCCTGGTATAGATAGGATGTAGTTTGCTTATTTGATATTTCCTAATAATGGGCGTAATTTATTATTTGTTTGGTTAAAAGAAAAATTCTTTTAGACAAAAATAATTATACATTTTATAAGAAACACACCGCTACAACAGATGTGTGATACGTGGATGTGCGTAAATAATATGTGCCGTGCTAAGGAAGAAAATTTGTATTCATTATATTTTCGTATTTGTGCAGTAGGGATTTACAAGGCATATGTGTATTTTATTAATTTCAGAACTAACGTTCTACATTAAATTTTTTTTTTTTTTTGTATAGGAACACTTGGAACTATCGTATTAGTATTATACTCGTAGTTGTAAGATATATTCGCTTTAACTATCGGACACTCTCGAAAATCTATTAAACGAAATTATACTGAAACGGACCCCTATTGTAAAATAAAAACGAAAAAAATTAAAATCCCTGACTCCGTAGTGGTGTCGTGGATAACAATAATATAGAAAATGCCAACGTGTATTGAATTTTTCACATGGTTTGAATAACACACCTATTAAATTTTGAACGCGTTAAAGAAGCTATAAATTATATAGTTTTTCTATAGATGTGTGTTTTTTTTTTTCGAATTGAAATAATGGCTTGCCGGTTTCCCAGCGATTCAAAGAAATCCTACTTACAGGTACACAATGATAGCATTTACAGTTTATACCCAACCTAACCTAACCTTTTTTTTTTTTGTGGTATCGCGGCAGGAGGGGGCCCTGCTTAACGCATTACTGCCCCTCCAGCCGCATCGTTTATTAAAACAAATCAACATACAAACAAAAATTTAGATATATACAAGTAAATCGAAAAATCCCGTAACCCCCTTACGCGGGGGGGGGGGGCTCACAGTATTAGAAAAGAAAAGCATATGATACAAATATATATATATATATATACAATTGGTAATCGAGCGCCTTCGTCCTCTTCTCGAGCCGTCAACCGACCGCCGCTCTAGAACACTCGTTCTGGCCTCCTCCTCCTCCTTTCAGCCCGTTGACGATCCCGCTCGAGCACCTCCTTCCTGCCCAGGGCCGCTTCGACGAACGTCTGGAAGGCGTCCGTCACGGACTGGGCGGCTGCCAAAATCCTTTTCGTCCTCCCGGGATCATCTTCGGGCAGCAGAGCCGGATCGGGACCGCACACCATTTCAGTCATATCGGCGACACCGAAGGTCCCGACCCGGGCGGACCGCGCCAGGACGGACCTTTCCTGCTCCCAGAACGCGCACTCCAGCAGAGTGTGCTCCACGGTGTCTTCCGCTCCCACACCGCACAACAGACACAAGGGGGTAGCCGCTCTGCCCCTGCGGTGCAGGTAGTCTTGGAAACAACCGTGTCCCGTCAGCGCCTGGGTCAGGTGGAATGTCAGCCGGACGACGACTGTTCGACCGAGCCACCTGCCCAAGTCGGGGATGAGCCGTCTCGTCCACTCCGCCTTCGTGCACGTCCTCCATCTCTCCTTCCATGCCGCAATCGTTGCCGCCGCCTCCGCCTTCTTCACCTCCAGCCTGGTACGCGTCTCGCGCTCTTCGCGGCACGCCGAGGCCACCCTGCACCGCTCCAGCGCCAGAAGGTCCATGGGCGGCCACTCCGCCAGCACGCAAGCGGCAGCGTCCGACACCGTCCGGTACGCCCTGATGATGCGGAGGGCCACTCTCCTCTGCTCCCTGCAGAGCGCGTCCCGGTTTTTGGCGGCGAGCATGACCTTCGGTGCCCAGACCGGGGCCGCGTAAAGCGCCTTGCTTTGGACGACGGAGGAGAGCAGTCGCCGCTTGCTCCAGCAAGCGGCAGCGTCCGACACCGTCCGGTACGCCCTGATGATGCGGAGGGCCACTCTCCTCTGCTCCCTGCAGAGTGCGTCCCGGTTTTTGGCAGCGAGCATGGCCTTCGGTGCCCAGACCGGGGCCGCGTATAGCGCCTTGCTTTGGACGACGGAGGAGAGCAGTCGTCGCTTGCTCCAGCCGGGACCGCCCACGTTCGGCATCAGCCTCGAGATGGCCCTCGCCGACCCCGCGGCGGCCAAAGCGGCCCGTGCGGTATGCGGCGCGAACGTCATTCTTCTGTCCAGCGTCACGCCGAGGTACCGCAGGGAATCCTTCGCCTCGATTCTTTGGCCGCCGATCTCCAGGGCGGGCATCACGAACTTCCGCCTTCCGGACAGGACGACGGCTTCCGATTTGTGCACCGCCAACTCCAAACCGTTGGACGCCATCCATCCTGCGACCGCTTCCAGCGCCGGGTTGAGGATTTCCTCCAGCAGAGCCCCTGAGTTTGCAGTGCCGAGCACCGCCACGTCGTCGGCGAACGCGACCAGCCGCGCGCCGGCCGGCATCCGCGTCTCCAGCAGCCCGTCGTAAAATACGTTCCACAGGACTGGTCCTAGTACCGACTCCTGCGGAACGCCGCAAGTCACCGGCCTGGGTTCGGAGATGGTGGGCACCAAAAGGGAGCGGTCCGAGAGGTAAGATCTTAATATCCCGGACAGGTAGCCCGGGATCCTCTTTTTGCCGAGAACTGCGTCGATCCGCTCCCACGGCGCGGTATTGAATGCGTTTCGGACGTCGAGCGAGACGACGACGCACAAGTCTCGCTCCCGCGCCGCTGCCCTCGCCGTCTCTAGTACGGCCCGATGGCGTCTTCTGTCGATCTCCCTCGACGGAAGCCGTACTGGTTCTCGGCCCAGCCGCCGTCCACGCTGGCCAAATGTTGATTTAGCCGCGAACCTAACCTAACCTACAGTATATTATTCGAAAATATCATAGGAATATGAAGACACCGCATGTCGTTCGAATTTTCAAATATTACAATATGTTTTATTACATTATTCACGTATAAATCCGAATGTTTATAACAACATGGGTACCTTCTTTTGACGGTATCGAGACGGTACAGTCAAATGAATGGACATTGTCACTGTGCGGTCGGTCGTAGGTTAGATTTTAATATTATAATTGTCGCCATTAATGATATGACATTTTAAATATACGTATACACGTTTATATTGTAAAAGAAATTCCGGACTTGATGTTGTCGTGATCGGTGCCGTTTTTGTAATGGTTCCGAACGAAAATCGGGAACAGTAAGCCGCCATTGACGACACCGCGGTCGTTGTTATCTGCATTACGAAAAAAAAAATAAAAACGCCGTAAAATGTATTGTGATCTAGTCGGCAAAATACTATAGAACCAAACTATATTATAAAAGCAAACATTGTACTGGTAGTTAAAAATCGGAAAAAATTATTTCACTGGAAAATATTGCATCTGATGAAAAAATAGTTGTCTTCGCGTGGGTCGATGTATTATTGTGTAATTTATAAAATAAATATAAATAGGTATTATATTGTTTTCTTTAAAATGTTGATAATAATTATTATTTTTTTTTGTTAATTAACCACATGTATATAAAGTTCGCTATTGTTAATTTATTAATTACGAGAATTGTCCCAAAAGTAATGCACAGCGCACTCTAGCTGTCTTGCAATGTGATATTATCAGCTGATTTTAGTATCAGTTTGTAGCTTGAAGTCTAACGAACACGTGCGTTTTCAGTTTTAGTTGTTTTAGTAAAGTATGATGATGTGTGAGAGCGATAACGAAAGTGAGAACAATTCGTCGGCTCACATTTCTATTTTTGAGCAACGCGCATACATTAAAATCGAAACGATTCGTGGTAAAACAGTGCCTGAAATTCATGCCATGTTAAATGAAGTGTGTGGAACGGATACTGTGGATCGTAGTACGGTGCAAAGATGGCATCAGCGATTCCGTGATGGTCGTATAAGTATTGATAACAACCCTCGCTCTGGCCGACCCTCTACGGTTACTCAAGACAACACTAACGCGGCTATTCTCGCAACTCTACTCGATGAAGACCGACGAATAACGGTGAGAGAGATAGAGAATGAAACAGGTATTTCAAAATCAAGTGTTCACCGCATTTTAACGGAAATTCTACAGAAACGAAAGATTGCAGCACGTTGGGTGCCGCATTTTCTGTCACCGGAACAGAAGGATACACGCAAAGACATCTGCGGTGAACTCCTTTCTCGCTACGAAAATGAAAAAGAAACGTTTCTTGATCGTATAATTGCAATAGATGAGACTTGGATCCGTGNGTACGGTGCAAAGATGGCATCAGCGATTCCGTGATGGTCGTATAAGTATTGATAACAACCCAGCAAACAAAGGTGAAACAAATGATGATTTTTGCTTACGATAAACTTGGGATAATTGTCACTGATCGAGTTCCAATTGGCAGTAGTGTAACCGGGGATTACTACAAAACATTCCTTGCCAAAAAATTGCGACCAGAAATCCGTAAAAAGCGACCAGGAATGTTACAAAATGGTGTGTCCATATTGCACGATAATGCGCGGCCGCATATCGGAGCACCAGTCGTCGCTCTTTTGGAGAAATATGGATGGGAACGCCTCAAACACCCACCGTATTCGCCGGATTTAAGTCCCCCGGACTTTGATTTATTTCCAAAACTGAAGGAACCACTTAGAGGGATCCGTTTTCCCAACTAAGATATACTAAATGAAGAAGTGAGCCGAAGGATCCGTGAACTCAACAAAGATGGCGTCCTATGCGGCATTCAAGCGCTTCCGAAACGATGGCAATCGTGTATAGACAAGCAGGGAAATTATATCGAAGGTCTATAATATTGTATTTAGTTTAAAATAAAAACTTATTTATTCAGAGCAATTTGTGCATTACTTTTGGGACAACCCTCGTATATTATAAAAATTTGTGTTTAAAAGGGTCTTGTCTATTATTATATGTTACATAGTAAAAAAAATTAAAAGTAAAATTAAGTTTTATATAATAGAGAACTTGATATATCATCAACTATATAGGTTCAGGTATCCCATATTCTAATCATTAATTATATCAATTAGATATTGCTATATAAACTACTTAAATTATTTTAGTAGGGAGGCACATTTTAAATACACAAATTATCTATCTTACTACTTTACAGTCATCTAGTGCTACATATACTATACATTTTATTTGTTTTTATAGTTATATCTTCTAATGACTTTTCTGTGTAAAAAAAACAAATAATATTTTACTAATACCAAAGTTACAAATAAAGATTAAGAGCATTCCTAGAATTGCCATAATATTATAATATTTAAACTAGTACTTGAATTGGGAGAGCAATTGGGGGTGCGGTGTTGATCAAATCGAAAAAAAAAATTAATAACTACATATATTTATATTGACATTTATACTGACATGTATTTTTTAAACAGTGTTTCCGGCTTTTTTATGGCATTGCTGCATTCCTCATTCTAACAGGGTTCTGCTAATATATATATATTATATTTAAAATAAAAAAACAAATACATAGTAAAATTGTACATACTTTATTTTTAATTAATCGCCTAACAATAAATTATTCCAAAATACAAATAAGGTCTACAATAGTAATTATCTAAACAATCGAAAGAGACTGTACTAACATGGATCACTGATGCACACAATTTATTTGTAAGAATAAATATTAAATAATGCGTGGAATATTTTTATTATGAACGGCTGATAAATTAATAATAGTGTTATATTATATAATTTATACTAACATGGTAACAAATATTATATGCAATTATGAGTTCAATATGAAAAAATAAAAATGCAAACATAAAATACATGTAAACACTATAAAAATTACTTATTAAACTAAGTAGAAAGTGACAAGAATATGTAATTTTTACAAATGACTTATCTCTTTATTTTGAAATTCTAAACTAATAGTTGGTTTGTGTGGTATTTCATTTGAATCTTCGGATGAGCATTTCTTCGGCCTAAAAATTGTTAAATAAATACCTAATTAGTAATAATTCATCCTACAGTAGAGAGTTACAAGTCTCTACTTAGTATATGATGACGATCTCACAATAATAATATTTTATAAAATTAATAATAATTTGGATAAAGGAAAACTAGAAAGAACAGTATACGTTATATTAGGTATGTAAAAATAAGGATTTACCCTCGCCCGAAAAGTAATCTTATCAAATTTCCAAATGGAGCTTCGACAACCAAGTATAATGACAGGGCCATTAAATAGGTTTTAAATACATCTTGTATCACTACCCTGATCTGAAAAATAAAAAATATTAAATTAAGATTAGTTTCACAACATGGACAGAGCAATTCTTATGTAAGTACTATTTATAAATTATAACATAATATTTATTTACTAAAATTTCTCACCATATTATCCATAGAAGCATAATTGGGTAATCTCTGTGTACTTTGTGACATCATCATTACAATAAGGTTGACCAAGAAAACAGAATATGATAGCCTTCCCAAAGGTATAATTAATCTATTGCTAAGTACTTTCATTAATAGACCTGTAAGAAACATAGAATAACATTATATTATAATAGAGGTATTTATTATTATAAGGTTTTATATTTATACAAAATAATTTAACTTTATATTCTGTAAATTTTATAATTTTATGAAATCTTTTTATAGTTGATTTGCATATGAAATTGTGAAGTGTGGTCATTCAGATTCAGGCCCTTATTTTTTTAAGATTTTTCTACAAATGTATCATGAATTAAATTTTTTGTCACATTCATTAACAAAACAATATTTTTTAACTTAACAAGTAATGTTTATTATATTAAATTATAATATCACTTTGAATTTTTTCAGGGAGCAAAACTGTATACAGAATGTAACGTAAGACACTCATTATCTTAGAAAATATTTTCAAAATTTACCTTTTAGAAAATTTAAAAACAAGCAACTCTATAATGTTTCATGACTATTATTCTTGGCATTGAAACCTACCCAATTGGTTTTTAAATAATAATCTACATTAAAAACTTGAAGCTTTAACTTCAAATTTTTTATTTTTAAACTTATAATAACCAATAAGTGTTGCATTTGATTTATAGTAAGTACATATTATATTCTATTAGAAAAGAAATATTCTCGCTGAAAAGTATTCTCGTTATTGTTTGTTGTTAAAAGTGTAACAGAAAAAAAAAGTAATTCAAACCTATCGTACCTATCGTAAAACTACGACATAAAAATAATTGTATCAAAGAAAGGTCATAAATCATAATAATATAATAATTTAGTAACATAAAAAATGTATAAAATCCTATAAATATGTAGTATTATTTAATTAAAATTAATTTCAATATACATACCTATTGGTATTTTATCTTCGTTAATAAGAAAATATATACAAAATAATCAAATATTTAATAAAAATAATAAAAATAGTAAAAACATACATAGAACAAAATCAGTAAAAGTTAAGGAAAATTTTAAAAAGAAGTCGAAATAAACCAAGAGACATCGATTTTCCATCAAGGAGTCGGAAAACAACCGGAAGAATTTTCGACTCCTCGAAGATCTCGACGACCATTAAGAGGGATTCAAAAAAAAAAAAAATGGGAGTCGAATTTGAAAGAATTTTTTCACTGTTCTACGAAATCAACTCCCTCAGTACAAATCGTTGGGCAGTCAAAATCAACGGATATACCGGTATGAATCCAAACCAAAAAACTATGAGATAATTCACTAATCATATTGAATAAGCTGCAATTAACAATATACTTAAAGGACATAGAAATAATTACATATCATAATAGACTAAAAATTGTGAAACATTAATAAATTCAGTGGTGTATCTATAGGGACATTATATATATGGATACATTATAACTATACTATTAAATAGTTAAAAAAAAAAATCCATCACGATATACTAATATCATTGACTAGTTTATACACTTATGCCACTAAAACTGAAATAGTAGCATAAATTGTATTTATTTTAATGAATTATAACTAAATAGTTCTCAATTTTAGATTCTAAGTGGAGCAAATTCTATGTTGGTTTTACAAAGATGTTTATTTTTTTTTTTTTACTTGTTAACAACTTTTCTACCTGTAATTTTGCTCCAACTTTTAATGATAGCAATGTTTCTAAAAGGAAATTTTACTAAGGAGGTACTTTAGATTACCTCACCATAATATAACATATATGTTGTTGACAATGTATCAACTGAACTACGCTCAGAATCGTTTGTTTTTTTTTTTAATCAATGGTTTATCGTTGCTTACAGGTATACATTAAATTTTCTATAACAGTAGTTGCACCCATCCCCTTTATCTTAAAACGTCTTTTTTACGATTGCCATTTAAAATTATATACTACTCATTAGTACGGTCTCATTTTGATTATGGGGGGATGGTGGTAGCCTGCTCGTGAGCCTCCCTGCATATGCTATTTCACACGCCGAAACCTAACAAGTAGAAGCAATCAAAATAGCATAACCAATACCACCACATAGGCGCTGATACCCAGCTCATCAAACACATGAGTAACACACTATCTTGATACTGATATGACAAATAAAAACGGTCCTTTTAAGGACCAACTGACGCGTGATATTGGGGCTAACCTCAAGGTGTGCCACTTCAATATCGAAGGTATATCGAGAGACAAGTGCGAGGTATTGAGCAAACTTATGAACAATGAACGAGTTGATGTTATCGCATTACAAGAAACACACACAGTAGACGACAAGGACCTAAAGAAACGAGGATTTATACCAGGTTATTTGTTACTCGACTCAATTCATCACAAACAATATGGTGTTGCAACGTACGTGAAGGAAGACTTAGATGATGTGGAGACTATATCAAAATCAGTCTCAGAGAACATTTTTATCTTAATAACCAGAATAAATGAAGTTAACATCGCAAACATATATAAACCCCCCAATGAAACCTGGTGTAGTCCTCCAATAAAAGTATTGAAACACCCAGCAATATATATATAGGCGATTTTAATAGCCATAGCACAGCATGGGGATATGGCAGCAATGACAGTAACGGAGATGTACTAGACGAATGGATCATATTGAATAATCTATATCTTGTATACAGCTCAAAGGATAAAGGAACGTTCTTGTCAGCTAGATGGCAAAAAGAATATACTCCAAACCTAAGCATAGTCTCAAGGGCGTCACTCAATGACAATATAATGGTCACACGTCAGGTAATGAGAAACTTCCCCCACAGCCAACACAGACCAGTAATTATAAAATACGGCTTGCAAATACCAATGGTTCGGTCAATTCCTAAACCTCGCTGGAATTTTAGGCGTGCTAACTGGAAACAATATGCCAAGGAAGTAGACCACCTCTTACAATGGATTCCACCAGTAGCCAATAACTACGAACGTTTCATTGGAGTTATCAAAACGGTAGCAAAGAAACACATACTAAGGGGCTTTAGGAAAATGTTTATCCCTACATGGGATAAAAACTGTGAGAAATTATTCGAAGATTTCCAAAGGACAAGAGATTATGAAATCGCAGACAAAATGCTTAAAGTACTTAATAACAACCGCAAACAGAGATGGCATGAATCGGTCGAAAGGTTGGACTTTACAAGATCAAGCCACAAAGCATGGGGACTTATGAAAAGACTTGGAGACAGAAATACAAGAACAACATCACAAATAAAATGTATCAAACCAAACGATATTGCGTCTAGACTCGTGAAGGCCGCAAAGGTAAATATGGATAAAACTTTTGGAAAGGAAATCAAAGTAAAACTTAGAAAAGCTAAAAACGAATTAAGCAAGCAATCGGAATATGATACACCTTTTTCGATACAGGAAATAGAAACAGCACTGAAAAAGACAAAAACGCAAAAAGCAGCAGGTTTTGATGGCATATATCCGGAATTTTTAAAATTCTCTGGAGCGTACACTAGAAGATGGCTTGCGGAATTTTATAGTGTCATACTTGAAAAAGGTCATATACCTAAACAATTTAAGAGAGCAAAAGTGATCGCCTTACTTAAACCTGGAAAAGAAGGTAAAGAAGCGGCAGACTTTAGGCCAGTGTCCTTATCGAGCGTCACGTACAAAATATTAGAAAGACTAATATTGGAACGTACACAGCCAACCATTGACAAAGTAGTCTCCATTGAGCAAGGATTTAGGAAAAACCGTAGCTGCACTGAGCAGGTTTTGGCCCTCACTACATTTATAGAGAGTGGCTACCAAAAGACATTAAAGACCAGTGTTGTGTTTGTTGACCTGTCGGCAGCCTATGATACAGTATGGAGGCAAGGATTAATGTACAAATTTACTAAGACAATCAATTGTAGAAACACTGTTGAGCTAATTAACAATATGTTTACAAACCGCCTGCTAAGAGTGTTCTTAGATAGTAAAGGAAGTAGATGGCGGAAAATGAATGATGGTCTTCCACAAGAGCCGGTATTAGCACCAACACTATTTAACTTGTACATGAGCGACCTACCAAAAACGGAGGGCACCATATTCCAGTTTACAGACGATATTGCGGTTGCCTACCAATCAATGGAAATGGTGGATGGTGAAAGAGTGTTGGCAAAAGACTTAACAACCCTGAACACATACTTCCAAAGATGGAGACTCAAACTAAACCCAAATAAAACAGAAGTATGTGCATTTCACCTTAATAACAAACAAGCTGGAAAAACGCTAGATATAAGATTTGATAATGTACAATTAAACCACAATTACATTCCAAAATACTTAGTTATAACACTGGACCGAATATGGTAAGACATTTGTTATTAAATTCATCATGAATTGTTACAAACAATTTTCTAAAACTGATGACTATTGCAATGCTTACGTAACATGCGCATCCACTGGAAAGGCGGCAGTAGCTATTAATGGGGTAACAGTGCACACATTATTGAAAATATTGCTTTCAAAATTTGTTCCACTATCAAATGAGGTTTTTCAACAATTCCAAACATTATTTAAATAT
Source organism: Cinara cedri (assembly GCA_902439185.1). NCBI lineage: Eukaryota > Metazoa > Arthropoda > Insecta > Hemiptera > Aphididae > Cinara > Cinara cedri. The sequence continues at coordinate 679,364 of CABPRJ010001927.1, read as the reverse complement.
GTTAAAGACAATGCATTAATATGTAAATTCAACCCAAACACCTTGGCTCCCAGTGCTGACAAATATAGCACCACCCCACATCCGGAGGAAAGAGGCTCTAGTCAACACTATAACTTCATGCCTAAACTACAAAGGGTCACTACTGTTCCAAATGCTAAGGGATAAACCGATAAATAGACTAAAATCCAGAAAACCATCTGGCTTAACAACAAAGAACCTAATCAACACACAATTTTGTAGTAGTACATTATGGAATGAAGAGTAGACAAAATCACATGTTACTAATAAAGATCTTATTACTAGACCCGACCAAAAAATAGAAGGCATGTCACTACCAAGAAACCAATGGACAACAATAAATCAGATCAGGACAGGACAGGGAAGATATGGATCTTTATTATTCAAATGCCGCTACAAAGATAGTGCAGCGTGTGATTGTGGGGAAGTGGAACAGACCATGAAACACATCGTGGAATCGTGTCCCAGGAGGTCATTCGAACAAGGGACTGAAGGAATNATTCGAACAAGAGACTGAAGGAATCCACAAAGCTACCAAAGAGGCAATAGAATGGCTAATAGAACTTGACTTAGACTTATAATTAACTACTATTTATAACAATATTATTATATGTTGATTTATTTTATTTTACTTGCGTTTACAATTTATATAATATATTTAACAACTATATGTGTACTACCAGAACCTTATGTTCTGTTTTTATTTTATTATTCTATATTTGTTACAGTTAGAAAGTGAATAGTGTATTATGTGTTTGAGACCCATTCCATACGAAATAAATAAATAAATTTTGATTATATTGCCTTAATTTGTTACACTGATAATATCACATAAAATCAAAGTTTATCCTCAGTTTAAAATAACTTCCTAAGATATTTATCGTATAAATGCCATGTAGAAAGATTTCCTCATTCAGAATATTATGTTACTTGTAGTTTTTTTAAAACAATGTCTTAAAGAATAAATTTGTTGAACTGTAAATTTCTTTATAAATTATTACATAATATTATTAACTGTCCTGAACTTCTTAAGCGTTCAAATTTTAAATTAAACCAATCATTATTTTATCCTTCACTAATTAATAAAAAAAAATACGTTATACACCACGGCAAATGATTTTTGTAACCGCGGGAAACTCAATTCATAATTTAGATATATTTAACACTATACTTTACTTATTTTGTTAAATATTTTATCCAGTTAACACTGTTTACTATCTTAAATTATTTTATTATATCCTTAATTTATTAATAATAGTTTAGTTTATTTTGTATAATATATTATAATTCATAACTCAGTATATTAATTCGTGTATACATTTATTAAAAATAGTTTGTTTTGCATGATAATTTAATTGTTCAATATTAATAGATTATTTCCTTCATCATATTCATTAAACTGTCACTTTACCCTGTCAATTTATCACTTTGAAATTGGAAATAATTTATAATAAAATTATTATTATTATTTAAAAAAATCACTCTGTATTTACAACTATAATACTATATCATATAAGAAAAAGCGTATAAGCAAAGATTACTAGATTGTAATATACATGGTTTCTATCTAATTATTTGAATTAATCGTATATTACCTACCGTAATTACCAATTTACCAATATAAATCAATAATATCTTAGGTGTTAAACGTAGGATAAAATTTCCCTTACCATAACCAGATGTGATATTGAATATATAAATCACTATTCCTAGACCTGTCCAGGTACAATGATTGAGCGAAGCGTACAGTGCTTGTTCTATAGAATAATAAGGTCTGTTTCTTTGGTAGAATATATTCCCATAAAATTGAACGTACAAACAAATTACAATCGCAATGGATGTCCCGACGAATACGGTAATCTATAAATCCAAATGGTATTTTTACACAAACATTCGCTTATTTCAAATTGTATAAATTATAATACTACCTGTGAAAATCGTATGTTTCTTTCCTTTAATTTTGGACCTATAAAACCCATTGTCAGGCCCAAGAAAAATGGAATGGCTCTCATGTAACTTGGTCTGTATGAATCGCTAAACGTTGATGAACTTCTTGGGTTTTTTAAAAATCTAAAATTAGTTTTTTGTTCAATACATATCATTAGAGCGTTCAACAATATTAGTTTATTAAATTAACATTATTGAACAAAGGTATTATTAGATAATATTAGACTTATTTAAACTATTATTTAGGATCAATAAAAGCGTAATAATATTTTTAAGGCAACCAAATAATCTCTAAATATTCTGTTTAGGAGAACGAGTTAGATATTGTATTATTATATTAAAAGGTACTTACGGTAAGTTCAATTTTACTATGCTGTCTCTATTCGTCAAAAGCGTAATAATAAATGGTATGCAAAACGATATACAAAGTAAAACGCTTAGTAACCCAATGCCGGATTTTTTATTTTTCGAGTATATGTATAAAATGATAACACCAACTATGAAAAACTGAATATCGCATGATAGATACCAGCTTATTAACAAACACTGCGTAACATAATAACACAATTATTACAAAAACAATATTACAAAATAATTTATTATACTTTAAGTGTAAATAAAAAAATGTTAAAATCTCACTTGGTTCTTGACATCGATAAAATTACTTATAAACAATAAATTCGTCCACCAATAGTTTTTACAATTCTCAGCTTCTTGCCAGATATTTTGGGGCCAGAATGGGCCATCTCCAGCATGTGGTACAATATAAGCTGTGACTGCCATTATCACACAATAAGCCGGTAGCATTCTAAAATAATTTTGAAAATTCACTAACGTTCATTATTATTTTAGTTATATTTTAACATACTGATATCTTATGAGAATAAATATAACTACACTGTGTAGATGATGTCTTTTTTAGTTCCTAATTCTATTTTAAATTAATACAGTTAAACACAACGGTGCGAAAACTGTGATGACTCACTTGAAAATTCGATATACAATTGGTGATACAAACTTTAGCCAACCTGGTCCCGGTTTAGAAAACGTCGGATAAACTGTAAAGTACGTAAGATATCCGGTTATAAAAAAAAATGGATCGACTATATTCATACCGGATTTCAAAATTTTCGGTCCATCAAGAAAAAACTGCAAAAATAATATTTGTTAATTTAAATTCTAAAACAGTCAATTTTGTATATGATGATCTTAAAGTTAACTAGAACTAAGTATAAGGGGTGGCAGAATCGGGGTAATTAACCAAAAGGGAGAGATGGAAAAGTCCCGGATTAAGCAGTATTGAGTAGATACGAGAAACAGTGGTTTATTAAAACTATGAGACGTGCGTGGTTGAATCAAGTAGAACAGGGAATGAATTCTAGTGGAGTAGAAGAGAACCCGGGAAAAGATGATTGACAATAGATCTGGAACGTCGATGGCACCCTCAAGAAAATAAGAGACGACGGAGACTCAGCCTAACTCGGTAAGAGTAAAGGGTAATAAGAAAAACTTATTCTGCATGCACTCAATGCAAAACTGGTCGCGTGTGAAGTAATTAGGAAGTTAAGACAAAGATTGACCTTATCAATCCAAATATAGAAAGAATCAAGGTTGGATTAAAGATGAAAACAGTCAGAAAGAGAATTAACTTTGATGAATAAATTAAGGTCATTGGTCAATAGAAGAGCTTTGGCAATAGCGTTTTTGTCGTTAAGGGAGTTTATGAACAATATGAAAAAAATGTATCACATCAATTGTTCGTCGAAAATAGTTCCCACAAAAATTATTCGAATGCGACAATAAATTGTTTGTAAAAAAATTGTGATAATTTTAGGGAAATGTCTGTCCATTATCTTTTCAAATACGTTCAACCAGTAAAGGGGCTATTAAGTTTAATATGTATAAAACATATATCTTTCATACACGAGTATATATGTACCCAGGTTACGTTTTATATATTTCAAAGCCACAGTAATTTATTATAAAATTTCATATAATATATATAAATTAAAATAAAACGGACAAAATACTGGTGAATGTTAACTACTTGAATGTTGCATAGGTTTGTGTGATGTAAGTACTAGTATAAGGTACCTATTATTAATACTATAGCGTAACCCATTAGGAAATCCATATAAAGTTCGATAACGTAAAGCTATCGATAAGATATTAATTTAATATTGTCACTGGCAGACTGTCGTATAGATCATATCCAAAAAATGTTCACGCCAACAATATTATCGTACTTATTTGAATACGTTTTGCGCGAATAATTATTGTCGTATTCGAACTATTTTCGGCGAACAATTAACGCATATTCGAAAAAAGTGGACTGAAATACCCACCCTGTAGGAAAACAAAGTTTGGAAACCAGTTTGGAAGAAACACCATTAATGGAAACAAATTTTCTTCTAGCGGTACAATAGGAAGAAATCCAGGACAGAAGAGGATTGCCTAATATTATATTGTGCATATTTTGGGAACGGTAAAATATATATTCCTAGGCTGATTTTATAGGGCAGTCTAACCCTGGTGAACATTGTTATTTTTTTTTGAGTATAATAATCTAATTTAATATAGTAATGACAAAATTTTAAAACTGTTTTTCTATTTTCTATTTGTATTTACTGTCATGTAATATTTGTCATGACTTTATCCCATAACCCTTATAGAACTATTTTAAATTTATTTTAAAATTATTTATAACAATACTCCATAGGAACCTATACAGAGAGATTGGTATTGTCAACTTAAAGTGAATTCCTCCACTCTACAGAAATAACACTATATGCCTACTATAATCACCCACTTGGGCTTTCACCAGTAAGAGCTCTGTGTCCGGAGTTTGTAAAACCCGTAACATCATATGCCCAATTAAGATCATTTATATTTTTAGAGTTCTTCGTAATATATTAGACTTACACAAGCCGCATCAAATATATTTAGCTTTGATAGAATCAGTTATAATTAATTATATAATATAGTTAGATAGAGTGAAGCGTTTGATAAAGTTTTAACAGAATTACAAGTCTGTCAAAAATCAAATTTTGAATGTTATTCTTAGTAATCAAAGATAGCCAACTGAAACTCTGTATACAGATCTGTATATGTTAACTATTAGAAAATTTTGTTATGAAACAATTCCTATATTTCTAAAAAACCTACGTACAACGGCATCAATACTAAGTATGCTAAAAATAACTATTTAATGATTTTGTCAAAGAAAACAATATCATGAAGACATTTTCAAATAATTGGCACCAAGATATTTATTGACAGTAATACCAAATAATATTGCAAATTTTACACTTAAACAATTAAAAAAAAAATTTTACTTTGGTTATTAGACTTAGATGATACATTTATAGTGGCGATTAATTTGTTAATAATTTATTGATGTAAATATTGTGATTTGTAATTCTTATTCTAAAAAAAATAGTTTCATTCAATTTTAAATAACAATATACTTGATTTTCTTTATGTTTTCCCTCTTTTTGATTTGTATTATTTCAATTGTGTATTTTAATGATTAGTTTTGTTCTTGTTGTATTAATAGTATAACTACCAAAAAATTAATAAGTCCTTGACTTCACATGAGTTCTCTCAGTAAGACCTAATTTTCAATATAAGGCAATTTTTTTTTAAATGAACCAACAATTTTCTCAGAGGGTTTAAGTGAATTTGATTTCGGTTTTTTTTTTTTTAATCATTTTTAATTATTGCCCCAACTCCATGTACCTTAAATAAGTATATACCTAGGAAAGGGTAATAAATTGAATATCTATTTTTAAATGATAAATTAATAAGTCTTCCCTAACCCTCCAGGTCTAAACTTTAGATGGTTACAAGTCATACACAATAAATTTGACATTATAATGTTGTGCATATTAAAATGGCTAAATGGCGAAGAAACTATAACAAAGAACTAAGAATTCTTTTTATCAGACCAGATATAGTAAACTGAATTAAAAGGTAAAATCCGGAGTGGGCGAAATATGTAAGGAGAAAACAAAGAAGTATGGTGAAAATAATATTACTGAAGAAACTAAGAAAATTGTAAAAATGAGTGAAATGGTAGTTTTTCATCCGAATACAAATTGGCGGAAACTAGTAGAAAACCCGGATGGATGGGAACGGATTTGTTTGGATAATGGTCTAAAAGACGTCAAAATAAAAAAAAATTAATTCTACAAGTAGTAGTATGATTATTTATTCCTCATTAAATAAATCCATTAACTAATTACTAATTAACATATGTTTTTAAATATTTTATACTTACATTTTCTACGAATTTACTAACACTGAAAGGGTTTCCCAAAAAAAACATGGCTCTGTGACCAAATAAAACACCAAGCATTACAATAACTTTAAAACCATTTATATAATTCAATTCATTGTTTTTATCAAACTTTAACAATTCTCGGCTCGACTTAATAAATGAAAACGAATAGTAAATTGAATCAGGCTCAACATCTGTAAATTAAATAATATATTGTTATACATAGTATAAAATTTAAATTATATTACAAATAATCATCTATTGACAGTAAAAACTGATCTGAAAATTAGTTAGGTACAACTTTTCAATAATATTCTACGGGAGGCATAGATTAACACATTTTGGTTCGATTATATACCAATCCAAAGACAAACCATTTTCCAGTAAGTTAACAACTTTAAATAAAAATGATTTATATACTTACGGGCATCTTTATTATTTTTGTAGTATGACAATGCTACGAAATGATGTATCGTTGCACCAAAACAGACCAAAATTAATATTATTAATAGTGATCTGAAAACAAATTAAAAATTAATAATAACATACGATTACAAAAGTCCTGTACTAATATTGTCAATGCATGTATAAATTATGTATATTATATTATTATATACTACATTTTAAAATGTTTTTCAAATATCTTAATAGTAATTTGTAATTACGAAATTGTATTAATTGTATGATTATATTGATACTCGATTTTTTTTTTCGTACAGAGTAGTTAAATAGGCATGCAATTAAAAAAGAAGTCCTAAAATAATGGAGACGAATGCAGCTATTGTTATCGGTAATTTCATGTATACCTGTAAGCATCAATAAACCATTGCTAACGAAAAATGAAGGGAGTTCAATTGACAGTGATGCTTTGTAAACAATATATATGTCATATTATAGTAAAATAATTAAATAGGCTTTATATATTTTCTTTAATAATATTTGTTTAATTTTGTATCGATTTTCACGTTTTTCCTACGTTTTTCCCGGTCTTTCACATTTGCTGGGAATTCTTGGGAAAATTGAAAAAAGACCTTTCTAAAGTACCTCACCAGTCGGATTTAATTTTAGAAAAAGTGCTATCATTGTAAATCGGAGCAAGATTTCTGGTAGAAAATTTGTGCACAGATAAATAAAAAAAATATAAAAACATTTTTGTTAAAATAATAAGCTTCTTCTCTCCACTCAAAATCTAAAATTTTAAAAAAAACTAATAAGTCTTACATGAAATATTTTATTTTAATTTAATTTAGTGTAAGATATGTGTATCGTGTATGATATTAATGTTATTGGTTGTTATAGACTATCCTTGCTTCCCTCCTAAATGTACTTATTATTATTAAGCTAAACAGAAAAACTGCATAATTCATTATTAATTCTTAATTAAAATGTATGGTAATTTATAATGCGATCTCAAGTACTTTTAGTAACAACACATTTGAGAAAATATTGATATTTCCACATTTTAATTTTAACACATAAGAACTAAAACACGATAATTTATATCAACAAACTAAAATTTAGTATCCCTTAGCACGTTTGTGTTATTCTGAAATCTTCCAATTCCTGTGATCTACCTTATGTGGTTTTTCCACCTCCTCGATTTATCTAAACCCATCATAATTTTTTATTGACTAGGTTTTAGGTTTACATTTAGGGTAATATCTTTCTTAGAGCAGTATTACATTTGACTCAAATGTGCGTGTACGTTAAGTTTGGTACTATTGTATTATTTTTCATGAAATATAATGTAAGTATCCAAACGTTGTATTCAGTGGCATATTTATAAGGGGGAGATACAGTAAATTGATTCCCCTTGTTTTTTTTTTTTTTTACTGAAATATACCTAATATTATTTTTTGTATATTTATGGTAATATGGTGATATAAGATATTACAGAAATACAGAATAAAATTATCAACATTTCTACACTTTATTATAATATTGAATATTGATGTACTAGGCATTTTAAAATATTATGGTCGATGCATACTGCTAAAATGTTAAATATGAATGAAAACGTTTCTTATAGTGAAGTACCGTCATTATTGTCATTAACCATAGGGCAATACTAATAATAATTGAAAACTAAATTACGAGTTATTTTTATCATTTATTAATGCATTATTTGCTCTCTTTCCCTCGGGGAAGTATAGTGTTTAACTATGAATATCGCTCCTCCCTCTCCTTAACAAAATTCTAATTCCACCACTGGTTGTATTAATTTAGATAAAAAAGTATTAAAATTTTTATTAATTTACCAAAACGTAATTCTATCCATTTATATGAACTTGGAATCGATATAAATTCTGAAGACCTTCCCAATTGTGGTGCAAAAAATCCGGATTTTCTGAAGTTTGATAATATTAATTTTCGGAATTCATATTTTTTAAATCCGAAAATTAAAATCCGAATTTAAGTAATCCAAAATCAAAAATACATCCAAAGATAATGGTAACGGGTGCAGCCACACAGGTTACATTTAATAGGTATACATTTAATAAAGATAAACCATTGCTTATGAAAAAACGATTCTGAGTGGAGTTCGGTTGATAGTGATTCTTTGTCAACTATATATATGCCATATTATAATAAAATAGTTAAATAGGATTTACATATTTTCTTTAATAATATTTGATTAATGTTTTACCGATTTTCTCGGTTTTCCTACGTTTTTTACGGCTTTCTCATACTTTTTCCCGGTGTTTAACATTTTGAACCCCCCTGCACCCCACATACTACAGACATTTGATATTCACTACGAATTAGCTCAATAGTATATTTTTAGTTCATAATATAAATACAAATAATAGCTATTTTGATGTTAGTAATATTATTAACTTACGTAGTGATATAATATCCCGTATCGTAAGAATACATATCTCCGCTGACAGTGCACGTAATTGGATTCACTTTAACAAAAGCTTTGACTTGTTCGGTTAACAGCACATTGTCTAATTCTTTTTGCAGTGATATTTGAAGGTCGTGAGCAGTACAAGAATCTGGAATGCATATTCCTATGTGCATAACGTTTCGTTGGACTTGATCGGGATAATCAATCCACTAAAAAAAACAACACAAATCCCATTATATTAACAAAGAATAATCAAAAATATCGATTATGCTTTTTTTATGCATTTGGTTTTGGAAACAAAAATATTTTTAAGATTATATTATACTGCAGAATGTCTTAAATAAACGTTAGATACAGTAATATGTTCTTTGAATATAAATAAAATAGAACAATAATATGACGTATTTTATGTAAATAAGGTAGTTTATTGAAACATACATCTATGTAAAATTGTTTGAAATTTTATATTTTTTTTGAAAAGATGTCGAAGGTCAACATTTTAACTCTTCAATACCTATTATTGCAAGTATGCAATATGTTAAAATAATATGTTTCTACGCTACATACGGATTACAAAAAATGCGTTACACTATCTAACGAACAGTTCAGACACTAATTTATGTTTTTATATCGATACGCACATCAATTCCCGTTTTTTAACATGTTTCAAACTCGATAACGTTAATTGGTGATTTTTCTCTAGAGTGGTTTTTATTTTCTTGATTTATAACATATGTTTTGAGTGAAAAATACTATCTTAAATCACCGGAGATGAAACTTAAAATTATTGTAAGGTATATATAAAGTATTTTAGTCATTTATTACACACAAATAATTAATTACGCAGTAGTTATACTTAATTTTGTTTTAGTACTTTAGTTATAAAAGTAAAAATTTTTAATAAGCTTATACAGAAGCTCAAATACAGGCGTTTTAAAATTATTTTTCCAAAATTCAGCATATCAAAATTAGTTTAGGATATTTTTTGTGTGAAAAAAAATGGGAATTGAAGAGTTAATTGTTATAAATTCAAACACCATCCACCAAACGTTACATAGCCTTACACATTATTTGTAACAATAATATTGTATATATACAAAACTCAGTGTTCGTCAATCGTTCTATGAAATATCGCAATGATGATTAACTTGAAGATATCGATATACCTAATACGCAACTAAATCGGTATCACCATAATGACTGGAAGGTCCAGTAAAAATTGCATAACACATTATTACATTATTATTATGATTTATGAATATTTTCCATTATAAAAGTAATTTTCTATCGCCGATAATTATTAGGTTGTCAAATATAATAATTAACTATCAATTTTTAAGTTAGGTAATTCCCAATATGACACCCCCTCCTTGAACCAGTGTTTAGAATATAAAATTTTCAACTCGTATAAGAGATAATATTTATTCATAAAATATTATTTTATTTTCTTTTAATTTTAAAGAGGGACATTAGAAAAATACAATATAAACTACACTTACACATTTAATACTTGTTGGGGAGGACAACTTCTTTCAATCAAATAACGGATTTGTTATAACTTATAACGAATAATAGGTATAAGTATAGTAAATTGCTAACAGTTTTCATTTGACACTGCATACGTATACTGCAAGTATTGTATTGTATTTTTACAACATTGAAAAATTTTTCACGTGAAGAACTATTATAGTACTATTACACTATAATAGTATTCTTATTAATTTTAATATTGCTAATATCTATTTGTTTCTTTTCCCTTTTTTTTTACGACTAATAAAATACATATAATATTACAAATTGTATTTTTCTTTATTACTCATATTACTTACTAAGATTTCATACAAAATATTACTAATCAATTATTAAATATAATATCTAATACATTGTTAACGAAATAATTTAACGTACCCCTAATATGGTGTTCCAAGCGTGGTTGATGCCATAGTAATTCATGTCATCTGTTCTGTTAAATCTGAAATCTTTTCCCGTCGCTGTAACTATATTTACTTCAGGTATGCAATACTGCCCCCTTACAGGAAATTCTATGTCAACACATTCATCATAAACACCTAAATGATACCTGTTGCCTGCGAGTATACCAACCGGACGTCGATCCCACGATTCTGCCACTGAAATACATTTTAAATTCTTCATTTATTGAGTTTAATAAAATATATCTACGAATAAAGTTCGATCTACCTAGGTACTTCATAAAACAAATTTGAAAAAAAATGTTTTAAATTTTTATAGTACAAAAAACTCTTAAGACTCGTAGGCGCATAAGCCCCCCCCCTCAAAAAAAAAGAAAATTCAATAGTCTCCCCAAAACCCTCCCAGGTTTTTTCTACCTATTGAATTTTTATTGGTTTATGATGTAGAGTAAAACATGCATTTGCAGTTTGTAATGAAATAAAAAATTAATTATAAATAATAAATTTATCATTGACGAATATTTAAAAATTAGTCATAGTTTTACGGCGATCAAACAGTATACCAATTGAAACAAATACAATTAGTACAAATGGAATATCTTAATGTGCATATATTTTCATATTTTTAAGATAGCGTACTTCATGATTGAACAAAATATCATGATGTTATTTATAAATTATAATATTTTTGTGATATTGAGCATTGTAATTTTTAGCTCATAATATATACCTAAGTCCTATAAATACAATCTATTTGATGACTCAATAATAGAGTTTCACCGTAATCTTTTTTGGTGTTAAAATGGTTATATTTTTTTGATTTTCAAATAGTAACTTATAGTTGATACTAAAAATTCCATAAATATATGAAGTATTAGTTAAAATAAATGTTGGTGTTAAAGTTTTTGATTTCCGTCAACCCATTGACAAGATATTCACTTTAAGTTTGGGCAAGAAGATATATTTTAAATATTGCTCCGCTACTCTCCCCTACCTAAACTTGAAATTGGAATTATTTTTTAATCAGCGGGTTGACGAAAATCAAAAATACCAACACCAAAATGTATTTAATCTAATACTCCGTCTCTGGAATTTTTAATATAAGTTGATATTTGAAAATAAAAGTAGGTAGCCGATTTACCCCCGAAAATAAAGGTGAGAGAAATAAGAATATAACATTTTAAAAAATATGATTATAAAAAGTTTTTAAATGAGTAAGTTTATTAAAAAAATAAGTAACTCATGAAAAATTGTAATATGTTATGCAATTTGAAAGACCCTGTATAAGATATATAATATGTATATCTTATTATATATGTATCTTATTTAAGTTGTATTCAGTGGTCAAAAAAAAAAATGGTGAGCATAATGTAGCCTTTTTTTGTTTGTTAGAGTTTTAAGAACAAATTTTAGCGAAAAACGTAAAAATTATGGCATTTCAAAACATATATAACATTGACCCATTTCATTTGTATCAATATGCATTGATAACTTTATGTGTCCAACCTACCTAAACTTTCCACCAATTTTTTATTTGTTTTCCAATATTATTAAAGGAAGTACTTACAAATAATTTCAAAAAACGCATTAGAATCATGAAGTTTATTTTTATTTAATGTAATACTTTTGCAATTTATTATGATAAAAAATGTTATTGATAACTTATAATCGTCTCCGTGATTTTTCGATTTTAAAAAAGATAACTAATCAAACCGTTGATTCAAGTCTACATCAAGTTTATATTATACTTTTTGTAGTATCTGTGTTTCGACGTAGAACGTGTGTTAGTTTTAAGAAATTGAAATTTATTTTTCTTTTATATGAATAAATCGCAAATGGATTTCAATTTATGTACGAAAAATACCAAAACTCATATATCTGCCACTAGAATTTGAATTCGATGTCCAGCTTCCAAGTGCACACGGACTTATTTATCCAATCTTGTTGGGCAGGGTTTTAAATGGCTGAATTTCGGACTTAAATTTTTTTTTAATCTAAATTACATAATATTAATATAAAATAATAAAGTATATAAACTGTAATTTGATATGTGTTATTAATAATGATACTTGGACTCATGTTATTAGTTTATTCTTTACTAACTATATTTTAATATAATATAAATTATTTTATTTATATTTCATTATTTAATTTGATCACTGTCTATAAATCTTAGAGATTAAATTACAAAGTCCATTTATAAGGGATTTTACCCACCTCTCCATCCTTTTCTGAATGTAAATTTTCAGACCTCTGCGCACCTACGATAGATTTGACTGTGGGTCACGAATAGACAGACACGTTTTTCTTTTATTAATATAAACAATTAATAGGTATGTAATATAGATGCTCACTTCTAACCGCCCAACTGGTGTAATTTTGTAGATTCCTTTCGTACATTTCCGTCTGTCGGCGGCAAGCCGTGCTACCGACATTCCGGACGGAAAAGTTAGCTAACCCTTGATAAAGCAGATCTGATATCCACGCACTCGGTGTGTCGGCATCGTCCAAACTCACCACTGAAGGTACTACGGACGGCTCTTGGTAGGTAATTTGGCCATATGTGGCAACTAACCCGCACAACGATATTATCACCACAGAATACATTCCAAAGCCGTGACTAGGATTCGTAAAAAAAAAATATATATATATATAAAACAGTTTAGGTACGATTAAATTTTATTAAATATCTCGTTGTTTTTTTTTTAAACGAAGGCAGCGGCCATTTGAACGTTCACGTGAAACGGCTGATTATAATATCGCGAATTCGCGGGGACCGACAAATACAGAAATCGGAATAATTCGATCGTTCGCGATGACTATCCGTTATGTACTGTGCCGATCGTATGATACCCACAACGTTAATGTAGGTAACCTTTTGCTACAGGAAACGGCATGGGTACGCACGCGCGTTCGTGAAAAAAAAAACCCGCTTGTGGTGGTGCTCGCCGTGGCCGGACTGCCTTCCGGATTGGCAACACGATTAGGTAGGTACCACACTAGTCGACACGAAAAAAAGTAATACATAAAACGATAATATAGCGATTTTTTACGCATGAAATGTATCTCAATACATATTATATATATATATATATATATATATCAATATTAATGTTAAATATTTAAAAATGATGTCCTAGGATAATGTCGGGTGCAGCCACTGTCATAGGTAATTTAATGTATATCTGTAAGCAACAATAAACCATTGCTAACGAATAAACGATTCTAAATGGAGTTCAGTTGATAGTAATGTTTTGTCAACAATATATATATGTCATATTATGGTACAGAGGCGCCGAACTTGAATTTATTTTGGGGGACGAAATTAGTTTGTGTACCCACCACCCATGAAAGATCCAATGGGGGAGGGGGGGCAAATGCTCCCTCTGTTCTTCAAAAACATTTAAAATTCGTGACTCTTGTTTTCAATGAAATTACAAATTGCAATATAAAAAATGATTTGTGTCACTATAAATTGATAAATGTATGTAAACAATACATACCTACTTTAAAAATAACTATATCACAGTACCTAAATGTATTTAATTATGTGTTCATCAATCATCAAGGTTAAAATTAAGTTTTTATCATTAACGTATATACTGTGAATTTGAATAGTCACCTCTTCGTTATGACTATTCGACTACCACCCACCGAAAAAAGGGGGGGAGGGGACTGCCCCTCCTGGGTTATAAGTTCGGCACCGCTGTTATGGTAAAATAATTAAATAGGCATTTTATATTTTTTTTAATAATATTTTTTTAATATTGTACCGATGATCCCGTTTTTCCTGCGGTTTTCCCAGTTTTCAATAGTATTACATTTAAAGCAAGATTTCTAGAATACAAGTTGTTTACAAACAGAAAAAAACACTAATTAGTAAAACGATGAAATTGTTGAAACAAAAGTTGTGAGTAAATTGCTTTACTCACAATTTAAGATATTCAAATATATAGTACTCAATCTGTTTATTGTGATATTATTGTTACGTATGATTTTTTACTCGTGTAAATTATGTTTTTTTTTTCAAAATTTCAGGATATTATCTTATTTCATTTTTGTTTTTTTATTTCAGTTTTTTTTTATTCGCATAGTTTGTACCTCTATTCACAACCTATAAAAGAAGTCTAGACATACCTATGAACTTATACCCACTATACTCTATAATTTTATGGATACAATGCTTCAATTATTAAATCCATTTTTTCGTGTAACATATTAATATAAAATCCCGATACTTAGCACAACATGAGTGAACTTTAGTCAGGCCCGTCGTAAGCGAAAATTTTATTTCTGTCTTTTTGACGATAATTAATTTAATTTTGCTGTTTCAACTTATTTAAAATTATATACCATCCTAGAGAAATGGATGGCTTGCTCGTGCCTTAGCTACGGGCCTGACTGTAATAGGTGGAATGCATATGTAGTTTACTACATATGCATTAGTTTACTCTTAAAAAGATACCACACCTGCATCTACTGTCTCAGTCCAATTACTAAGCAATATGCAAAAAAAAATAATGCTTACGCAGTCTAAGTGAAACTGCTTTATACAATTTTGATTTTAGAGTAAAAGTTCATATTATGAAATGTATAAAAAACAATATTTAGAAGGGAATCTCATAAGTGTTTTTTGAATTTTGAGCTATAAAAAAAGTTACAGCTATAGTTATTTAAAAAACTAAAAAAAAAAAATGTTTGTGCTTTTTATATCGAGTTATATATTTAGAACAACACAAAACCCCGATGAGGTCCCTTCCAAAATATTTTTTTCTATAAATTTCATAATAGGTACTTTTACTTGAAAATTAAAATTAAGCTAGTTTTACTTAGTCTGCGTAAGCATTGTTTTTATATATTGCTCGGTAGTTGGACTGAGACAGTAGATGTGGGTGTGGCGTCCTCTTAACAAATTTGAATACAATTTATAAATAGACGATCTAGTGGACAGCGGTATTTATATTAGACAAAATATAATTTTAATTTACACTAATCATATATTTTTGTTATCAGACGTCGCCGACCGCCGACCGGCATCGATAGTGGTCGTCTATCAGTAACAATGTATTATGAGAAGCTATAATAATATTCCGTAGTTCCCTCGTTAGATAATTTTCTTCAACTAGTTTTCAATCCAAAGGGACATACTACCTAGACTAATACAATTTTTTACTTAAGTATATTTCACTTTGAGAGTAAGGCTACACAGTTCATTCTAGAATACATTATTTGATGTTTTAGTCAGTCAATAATACAATAAATAAATATTGTCATTAAAAATCGTTTGAAATAATAATTAAACGGAGGTATATATGTACAATATTATGCTAGTGCTTGATATTAAGTTTACAAGTATACATTATTGAGTATGTACACAACTATAATCAAGTCTAATTTATTCATTTTATTTTATACAAATATTTATCAATCTACCACAGTTCAAGAATTTTGTAAAACTTGTTCGCGATCAATTTTCAGCATTTTCAGCATTCTAAAAGTGGAAATATAAAGTAAATTAATTACTCGTAGGTACCTACTATGTATAATAATTATGTATATAGGTTTTTTGGATTGTATGGCCTTAATTTTCACAAACATGTTTTCGTCTCATCGGTACAACTTTTAGTTTTTACTACCTAGGTATTCACTATTTAGCTAATTCTAGTTGGGCAGGTATTTACTACAATATAATATTTTATTATTGTTTAAATTGTTTTACTTCACACCTGAAAATTGCATGTTCTTACGAATCTGTATAACGTGTTTACGTTGTCGTTTTATTTATCTAAAATAGTAAATTATTTATATTTATTTTCCTTTTAGGCGTTAAGATCGGTTGAGGAAAAGATTCTATAGTTTTTGTTTTTTTTCTGGTAGTTTAAAAAAAAAACATATTTAATACAAATATTATATATTCGTGATTTTTTACAGCATAGTCAAAGTAACCAAGAAGTCGACAAATATAAAACCGATCTAACAACATTTGTTGTTAGTTTTAAAATTGTATAGAAAAACTGTTAATAATCTAAACATTTTTTTTTAAATAGAGTATAAATGTGTGAAAAATATTTTCTTATAACCATATAAACTGAACATTTCACTAAAAACCGTTTCACGTTGTACAACTCTACTCTTTCCATATTTATAAAAAAAGTACCAACATTTCACAGCACACTAAAATAGACATACTGTGACACAGACAATGTTTTTTCTGTTGTACAACTTTTGTAACTCAGAACTTTACTATAATAATAGCATTATGTGAAAATGGTAAAGGAGGTAACTCTACTGTACTATTTCGAGACAACATGCGCAAAACAATTTTTATTTTTTACAATCGAACCTCGAAGGTTATTACGTCCTCTTAAAGTAGTCTTCATATTACAATACAATATGAAATACCTGTAGGTATAGTTTTTTCGAGTGCAAATCGTGTTTCGCAAACAGAATATTAAGTAAACGTCTAGGTAGAGAAATTTAAAATGCATGTTGTAATGTTGCCTAATTTTAAAATGCCTTAAGTATAAAATTCTCTAAGGTAACATTTATAAACACTTTAAAAACATTTAAAATATAAACCTCTATTTCAGCGTGAACAAAACCTATCCGTACCTATAATACTATCGATATGCAATAAATATTTTCATACCAATGAGTCAATGACATTCTATGTAAATCATTCAGAAATACTCGATATTGTTCCTGTGTGCTCAGACGAAATACGCTGATTTTTTTCTATTTTAAAACTCGTTATGACAAATAAGTACAGTACGTTGAGCGAAATAATTGGATTGAGACAGTGCAAATGTACGTAGTGTAAGTGTCCTCTTTTTTTTATATAATAGCATCTTCATTGTTATGGATATTGAATTTATTAAACCGTCGACAACAACTGCGTTGCACTATGTTAACGTCACTAAACGTACTTGTAAACAAGTTTAACAACCCCCGAGTAAATATGTAGTATACAATTTGTTTAATATAAAAACATTGAGAATAGAAGAATTTATAAATACGAGTATTATATAATATTCATTTTTTCAACGATCAATATATTTTTTATTACAATCCATTTGCATATACTAATAAATTATTGTATTTTGACTTAATTCACTGGTTATAGTAAATAATGTGATATAAGTGATGGGTATAGTAGTAATTGTTCTTGGAGTATTCTGCATTCAGCTAATAGCAAGATTAAAAAATTACCCTGTCCTTGCAATTTTACACATTTAACTGCGCCATAATTTTATAAAAAACTTCTTCTTCCGGCATCGCCACCTACAATAAGAGTTTTGACCGCCACTATACAATTTCTCACATAATATCTCTATGCACGTATGTCGATTCCACCGAAATAAACTTATTACCTGTAAAAAATATATCGATTGCGCCGACTATTAAGTCCGCCGAAATTGTTTACCTGTTCATTTTAATTTTTTTTTTTTAATTGATAATAGATGCAATAAATTTTTCATTAACAGTTATTTCAAAATTCATTTTTGTACCGTGTTACATAAAACGCACAAAAGATTACAACCATTAGTAAATGTCTATTATTTGGAAAATGTAGACTTATAGCTCAATAAATCCCCATCTCTATTTCATACAAGCTTCTTCTAATTTATTATAGCCAGTTAGTTATTCAGCACTAATTTAGGTCTTCTAAAATATCGATTAATTTTTTCTATGGTTTACCACGATATCTCTTCTCCCAATTCTAGCGCTACTACAACATTATCATTTCTCTCCTCTTCTCGTTATATAAAATATTATAGAAATTTTAGACCCTGATATAACACCTACTGTAGTATTTTTTAGATTCTAAGTAGAACAAGGAATGTATTTATTGGTTTTACAATGATTTTAATATTTTTTTTTATCTGTGAATAACTTTTATACTTAAATCTTGCTCCAATTTACAAGTGTAGCACTTTTTCTGAAATCTAACTGGGATAGTACTTTAGAGAGAACATTTTTGGATTTTCCCAGGAGTTTTCCCAATAAACTGGAAAAACAGGGAAAAAACATAGGAAAATATATGCAATATTAAATAAAATATTAAAGAAAATGTTTAATACATATGTAATTTCTTTATTATAATATGACATATTTTATAGATAAAGCAATACTATCAACCGAACTCCGCTCAGAATCGTTTTTTCGTTAGCAATGATTAATCGTTGCGTACAGATGTACATTAAATTCCCGTCTATATTCTACCTTCCCAATTTTTCAACTAACTGCACCAGTTCTCATTATCCTAGGATAGATTTTTATTAATAAAATTGAGAATATCATTTGTAATTTTTTGATTTCGAAAACAGCGAGGAACATATACATTTCAATATATTGATTTAACTATGATTTACCTTTAAACTACTTTTCTACCAGAAATCTTACTCTGGTTTTTAAGTTTAATGTCTTTCCTGAAAACAAATAATATCTATTTGGTGCACTAAGGATATAATTTTTTAGTTTTCCTTGTAGATTACTTAATTAGGAAAAACCTAATCGCTTATGAAAATAACGATTTCATTATTTTAAATTTTGTTTTTGTGTTTTAATTTGGTTTGAAAATATCTTAAAGACCTGACATTTTCACGGTATACTTGGTGTACACATATTTTTTTTTTTTAACGTGGTCAAATAAAATTGTCAAAATATTCAGTTGATTTTTGATCTATTTATAGGAATTTATAATTTTTAAGGTTTTTTTTCCATCGAAGCCATTTTGCCAATAGACCGATTCACCAGAATCAATTCGATACCAACTACTACACCATATACTTATACCATATACATATACTTATATATCATATACCTTTATACTCACGAACGAACGAAAAAGAAATACGATTTGATAACCGTGCCATCTGTATATGTTCATGGATCCAAATACTTCAAAATGATCGTTGATGATTTAAAAATCATTCTAAACTATTTGGTTGACAAGATAATTTTTGTTTAGGTCCTTAGAAATTATTATAGACATCCGAAATATCAAATATCGTCGTTATCGTTACTATGATTTATCTACTTCCATTTTAAAAAGGTATTGTATTTAAGACTAAATTAAATATATCTCAATCAATTACAAGGAACTTCAAAAAATTACAACATTTTAAATTCTGCAGAATGTAACAAAGAATGTATTGGTTTTACTAAGATGTCTTCTTTTATAGATTATTTTTTTTTTTATATATATACTGTGTACAAATATTCTACCAGAAATCATGCTCTGATTTGTACATGCGGTACGATTTCTAAATGAAAATATTGTCCAAATGATACTTTGGGGAGGGCATTTTTTTTTCTTTCAAAGCGGTTTTCATAATATCTAGGAAAAACCTAGATAAAACGTATGAAAAACGGGAAATTTAAGAAAATAATGCTTTTATTATTTTTTCAATTTTATTATTTATTGTAACTCAGTTAAAAAATATTCATAGAGACTTTAAATTTGGACAGAAAACTTATATTTACCTTTTCTAAACATGGTAAAACTTTTAAAGTATTCTATTTATAAAATGTTGAATACATTGGTTCTTATTTGAAAAACCAAAGTTGGTTTCGCTACAGGAAACTCCTTAAATGTTGTGAGAAATCTAAGTATTCAAAAGTATCGGCTTTAATCCACACTTAAAAATTCCAAAAATCATAATTTGAATATATGCAAAATTCATACAAAAACATGTGATGAACACGTTTAGTGATTCATTCTGTATATACGTCAATATTTTTTTATTCATTCGTAAATTACGTCTAAGACTTTTTTTCGCAAAATCAATATTTTCCTTCCTATTTTTCAGACTTAAGACGAGCAATATAATATTGTATTAGTATGGTATGGTTAAAAATATTATATAGGTATACATTATAGGTACGTCAACAATTAAAATACAATATCAAAAATAGTTATTTATACTAATTACACGAATTATGTATACGTCAAAAATATACAATATTTAAAAAGATTTTAATATCAAAAATATTATATTAATATACTATTAATATTATTATATTAATGTAAAGAAATATTTTGAGTGATTCTGCGTAAAAATTATATTTTAGTTCTACTATGATAACTACATAATTCTTAAAATTCGTTTGTCCGACTCAATTAATTTCTTTCATTTTTTGGGAGGACTGTTACCTGCTTCAAGTTGGCTGTAAAATACATCTCGCCTAGCTTGTACTTAGAAAATATTTATTATAAACATAATATCAATGGTTTTATAATTTATAAATATAGATAAACCAGCAGAAAATTTTACTACAAATATGTTTAATGATTGATTTTGTTCGATGTCCAATTGTCCAATTGTGACAAAACGACTACATCCATTTGTCCCTATTCGCGAAATGTACGTATATATAAAATATACCTAAAATAATTATAAACTTGTACCCAACCGCAAGTGGGCACATAGCTACACGTTTAAAAGTTAGATAAGGATATGTTTTTTTTAAGTACGTGTAACTGGTATAGGTATTAGATTATTTTACACTAACTGTTGATAACATATAGTAACCCAGAATAGGAACTGACTTATGAAGTAACGAGAAAATGACAATATAATTATTGTAATATTTTAAACGAGTTTTAGAGTAACTAATTTTTCAATTATTATAGTTGATAACCTCAGTAAAAAAAAAATGTATAGGAAATATTTGTGGTGTTTTATTATTTTAATATTATACAAGGTAAATTATTAGATACTGGGTAGGTATGCAAATATTTGTTAATAACATTAGAGAATACAAATTTAAAAAATATAAAACACGTTTATTTATTTACGTATCCCATTGTACACACACCTACCATTGCGCCGAACACATACTTCATGTGGACATGGCCGGTTTTCGCCAAAACGTACCTTACCCTTTTCCGCCGAATCAAAATCGGTCGATTCCCTTTTCTGCCAAAATTGTACTTTTCCTTTTTCCTCCAAATAAAAAAAATTAGTTTAATATTTTAAAATGTATGGACAATTTTACACATTACAATTATTAATTAGATAAAAAAATGAATTAAAAATTATAAAGTTTTTTCTATTTATGTATGATAAAAATTGTGTTTATTATTTATTGATAAATATTGACAAGGTAAAAATAGTTGTTAATATTCATAAGCCATAGCGATTGTCTTCCCACAATTTTTTACACGTAAATATCACAATATAATTACATTTTTTATTATTGTATAAGTTTAAACTTATTATTATTATTATAAATTTGTTTTATAATACAATAATATATATATATATATATATATATGTATATAATAATAATACAATACAATAATAATAATTTATCAATCATCCATTAATATTGAAATATTGCACTAAATTTTTCTTTTGGCGGAAACGAGAATCGACAGAAAAAAGAAGGTACATTTTTGGCGGAAGTAAGTAACTCCCCTTCAAGTAGTTCAATATTGAACTGCCTTGTAAAATAGTTGGATGGGTTATTACTCGTGATAATAGACTCGACACTCGACGATGCTTTTTATGTAAAAATAAAGAATTATTTATATTTAATTAGGTAAAGTATACTAAATATTGAGTAGGTACCTAGTGTAGGAGTCAATAAATTATACTGTGATGAATTGTTGGGTACGAATTTTTTTATATTAGATAAATAAGTACTTATAAAAACTGTATCTTTTGAGACAGAGTATATTATTTTAATATTATACAAGTATTACATTATATATTAAACAGAAATAAGATATCTGACACTATTATAGAATTGATATACCAGGTAATCCATTTAAGTGGATACAATCATTAGACTCACTTTTAAGTTTAGGTTGGGGAAGAGTGGAGGTGCATTATCAACATGCCGTACGTGCCGTACCGTCACAAAAATGATATTTCATTATTCTCCTCCAACCCAAACTTAAAGTGAAATATCTCGTCAACGGTTTGACAGAAATCAAAAATGTCAGCACTAAAATTTATTTTAATTAACACTCTATCTATTTATGGACTTTTAAATATAGGTTGCCATTTGAAAATCAAAAGTAGGTAGTGGTTTTACGACCAAAAATAAAGGTAACAAAATTAACATAAATATAAAATTATAGAACTACTTGTTTCTTAAATGTTCTAGAAAAGAAATTCTGAAGAAAGTTAATACTTTCCGAGATAATGAGTGTATCCATTTAAATGAATCACCCGGTATGAGTACATTTCCACATAAATATAGTAAAAAATAGAATTGATTTTCTATAATATCCTAGTGCCTACTGATAAAAAGGGGAAATGGAGAAATTTGGATACCGCTGTACAAAACAATGACCTACGACAATAATTTGCAGAACTATTTATGTGTATATTAGAGTCGTCCTAACTCACATTTGTATTTTTTTTTTTTTTGTTTTGCTATTTATTCTAAATACTCCTCCAAAAATAGCTGCAAACTTTGAACCATTCGTTAAAATTTAAGGTACCATCAAGCACTTGAGTTGAGCAATTTAATAATTTTTATAGAGAAAGTTAAACATTGGACTTTACCTAACTATTTATTTTTAAAGAATTTTTAGAAAAATATAAACTGTTTGAATATTCCAAAAATGCTATTTTTATCGATATTACATTATTTATTACTGACATAGTTGCAGTTTAAAGGAAAAAAGTAGAACAAATATAAATTGTAAATTAAATAACTTTATGTATTAAACTTAAAAAATGTTGTTTGTTTTAGATTCGGAGTGTAACAAGAGACCTTATTTCTTTCTGTAACCGACTTTTCAAAAAAAATCTTTCTCCGATGTATAGAGTATAGTACTTTTTCTGAAAGGAAATTTTGTCTAGTTGATCATTTTTTAATTTTCTAAGAGGATTTAAAAACAATTGTAAAATCCCAGAAAGAAAATTATAGATGAACGGCAAATATCTACAGTGCACCGTGGCGTTACCATTTTAATTTTTTTTAATTGTTACCATATCAGGTATATTGACGGAAACGGGAATCAAACCTTTTTTTTAAATGGGCGGAAACGGGTGATGGTGGAAACGGGTAAGCCCCATTTTCGAGAAATATTAAAATTTCGAATTGAATCTAGAGATAAGAAATTAGAAGATCATTTGAAACGTTCCAAAGCTTCGTATATCAGTAAAACTACGCAGAATTAAATTAAATGTCAAAAAAAAAAAAAACAATTTTGACAAAAATCGTAAATTTTACGGCCGTTCCAA
>CABPRJ010001927.1:602052-655053 GCA_902439185.1 Cinara cedri | reverse complement strand
AATTGAATCTAGAGATAAGAAATTAGAAGATCATTTGAAACGTTCCAAATCTTCGTATATCAGTAAAACTACGCAGAATTAAATTAAATGTCAAAAAAAAAAAAAAAATGTAAACTCATAATATTTATACTTATTAAAATAGCTTAACAGTTTATCGCGTATGAGTGTTACTGCTGGGTAGCTACTCTCCTCAAGCTTTCAGGTCTTGAATATTATTATTTGTTCAACTCATATGCTTACTGTAACCTTTATGACAGATTGTATAATATATTCTAATAAATGTAAAAAAAAAAAAAAACAATTTTGACAAAAATCGTAAATTTTACGGCCGTTCCAAAACATGCATAACCGAACTTCGCTCCGAATCGTTTTTCGTTAGCAATTTTTTATCGTTGGTTACAGGTATAAATTATATAACTTTATGTGTCCCACCTTCACAACTAACCACCTACAGGCTACAACAGTGGCCGCACCCGCCTCCAGTTTAAGCTCTTTTTTATTATTATTATTGAAACAAAACGTTTTAAACGCATACCGTTGAAAATCGACTGTCTTAGTATATTTTAATATGCCTAGTTAATAATCATCAATTGGTTAATAATTCGGTACCCCGCGGATTACAGCGGTAGCTTGGGTTAGGTTAGGCACTGCAGTGATCGGATCGCGCGGTGCAATTCGTAACGATCACTATAAGTATGTGATTCAAACTAACAAAAACATAATACTAAAAATAATTAAATGTTATAATAATAACTCGAAACACGAATTATTGCACTCGGACTTCGTGTGTCGGGTGAAGTTGTCGGCAACGGGTTGTCTTGGCGCGAGTGTCAAACGACCGACCGACCGACCTTGGCGACGCGACGGCCGACTCGTTCAGTATTATAATTATTTACCTGGGGTACCTACCTAATATAGTTTCCTGTTCGGAGAATGTGGTCCGCAGACATTACCGGTCCCCGGCGTTCGTGATTTGTGGATTACCTTTGTGGCGCAAGCCATAGCGCGGCCGAACACTGGCAGGAAAGCTCCGCGAATAAAACCGGGTGGGCGATTGTGTATACCTGCTAAAAGAGGGAAGTATACAAACGGATTTTATCAACAGGTTCAAAAAAAAAAAAAAAAAAACAAAACAAAAACAACCGATTTTCATAGGACAATATTACATAAGCGTATCTGTGTTTGTTATTTTAAGTAGGCATCTACGATAAAACAAGAGATTCCGGTTTTGTTTTTTTTTAATACCTACCTATCCGTAATATTTGGCACGCGTATTTGTTTTTATGCACAGCGGCGTGACGGTCACCAACGCAACATTTAATTCTGCACTATTAAAAAATATTATGTTACCTAGTCCTCGGACGGTATCTAATAGACCACATTTTGATATTCGTTAAAAACATCGTGGTCCATCTGATATTACACGGATAGGTACTTGTGAAAGAGTTAAGTACACGATTGTTACTATCAAGGACGTTGAACATTGAAAGGTTTGATTATTTGATTATATTAATAAAGATTGGTTTTAGCATGATGAGTTTATTTTTTTTTCTGTCTGTGAACAACTTTTCCACCAGAAATTTTGTTTCGAACGATAAATGCCAAAATAATTTTTTTGATGCATTTTATATCTTGTTGGTGGGTTTTTTTCTATTTTTTCTATATTTTTTCAAACGGTTTTAATAAAAATTGAGAAAAAGGAAGAAATAACGGACGATTGTATGGAAATAAAATAGATTCATTATTTTCAATTTTGTTTTAGAGCGAAGGATCTATTGGTTTTACCATGATGTGTACTATTATCTTATTTTTTTTTTACTGTCTGTAAACACTATTTGAAAAGCAATCTTTCTCCGATGTATAGAACCTTTTCTGAAAGAAAACTTTGCCTAGTTAATGCATTAAAGTGGTAATTTTTCGATTTTCCTAGGAGTTTTCGAAATAGTTTGGGAAAACCCGAAGGAAAATTATAGGTAAAACGGCAAAAATTTACTGCGCGCCATGGCGTTATGGTTTCCATTGTTTTTAATTTATTTACACAATTATTGTCTACCAGAAATATTGTTCCAGTCGAAAAGTGACCAAAAATCGAGATATCTCACTACTAACAAAGAAAAAATAGTTTTTTGATATCTAAAATATTTTTCATAATAATTTAGAAAAACCATAAAAGATTTTACCAACGATTTCGTTATTTGATATATTCACGATTTATATCTTCTACAAAAATATTTCTTCAATAGAAAAACAACAAAGAAACTTGTATATTTTATTTCTAATCTAGTTGGTCATTAAGAAAACCGTTTTTTGATTTTCTTAGTAGTTTTTTTAATAATTGAATAAATCCGAAAAATACGTAGAAATTACGAGAAAATTTACAAAAATAATTCTATTATTTTTTTAAATTTTGTGTTTTTAATATAATTTAATTGAACATATTTGTAGAGACTTGAAATTTTAACAGAAATCTTATAGTATTTACATTTATTTATCTACAGAATCTTAAATCCTCTTGGTTTAAAAATTTATAAAAAAACATAAATAAAGAGGTACAGTTTAGGTACATAGTCATAATAAAATTATATTAATTTATCACATATTTAACATATTTCTATTATGTTTCTGACTTTTATTCACGTTATGAATATTTTAAATCACCATCTCAAATGATATTCATCATTAAAGTACAAAAATTGTAAAGAATACAACAGATTTTCTTTTTACCTGTTGTGGTCTCACAAATTTTGTATTTTAATGATGAATATAAAATTAAAATTAAAAATTTTAGAACCGTTTTTCGTTGGAAATGGTGAACCGTTGCTTACAGATATACATTAAATTCCCGTTTGTATCTTACCTTCCCAGCCTCCCATCTACAACAGAGGCCCACGTGATAAGTATGTCCGTCTTTTTTTTGTTTTAAATCAGTTTAAAATATTCGTAAAAACTTGACATTTTAACAGAAAACTTATATTTTCCATTTCTAGACGTGATGAAATTTTCTAAATATTCCAAAAATATTTTTGAGCTATTTATAAGCATTTTATATTTTCTAACCTTTATACTTAGATTTTTACTTTAGTAGGTATAATGTGGATTAAATTATTTAATCGAAAAATAATGCTAACCGGAGTTTCATTATAATAAGTTGTGCTAAGTGGTAAAAAAATTCACTGAAATGTAGTAGTTTTTTTTATAATAGTTTTAAGATCAAACTGTGATGAAAATTATAGATATTACAGCTTTTCAAATCATGTATAACCGAACTTCTTTCAAAATTGTATTTCTTTATCAATAGTTTATTGTTACTTACAGATATAAATTCAATGGATGTAGCCCATTCGGCTTTCGTTTTTTCCAAACGGCTCTCGTTTTACAAAAATATTAATTCCCAAATAGCTCCCGTTTTACAAAAAAGAAAATTCTCAAACGGCTCCTGTTTTTTACAACACAAATTCACAAATAAACAAAATGTGTCATATCCATATCGCCTATCCGAATAAATTTTGTATACAAAATTGATGAAATTCGATAAGTTAATAAAATTCGTTTAACTGCAACAATCCATACAGGCGTATAATATTTGGAACGTAAAATTCAAACTCCAATAATTTGAATAGATTCAATAGACCCTGTTATCGTAAAAAGTAAGATGTGACACGAATGTTTTTTGTGTCTTCTAATTTTGTTACGAGAAATGTACGCGTAATATCGAATACCGGAGCCGTTTGGGAATTTACCTACTCGTGCAACCTTTTTCGACGGGAGCCGTTTGGAAAAAAAAACAATGGATGAGACTATAGGAGCCGCTTGAGTGCCGACCAATTAAATAACTTTAAACTTTCCATCCACAACAGATGTGCACCCATCAATAGTATCAGCTCTTTAGAAGTTATTACTGGACTTTAAATTTGATTATATTTAAAAATTGTTTTAAATAAAACATATTTTAGGCTGTAATTATACGAGTAATAACTTACACTAGTCACTGGGGTTACACTGAACAGTTTTCTTTCATGATTGTGTGACAAAAGTATTAAAATTAGTTTAAAATTATTTAGTATAAAAATAGTTTACTAACATTGTTTTGGTATAAATCTAGTGATATCCATAGGTATTTATAACATGCATAACTTGCTACCAAATTAATTCTTATATTAACCATATTGAATTTTCCAAATTTTTTATTAATTTTCATACAATTTAAATTACCTACTTAAAGTTTTTATGTATTGTAAACATGATGCAGTTTAAATATCGTCACATCAGTTCTAAACAGATTTAAGGTTTTTTTTTTATAATATAGGTTTAAATAAATTTAGTACTTTAAAATCACAAAACAAATAGATTTTCGGATAAAACCTAGGCTTTTACAAAATTATTTTTACCAACCAACATATTGAAGTCTCTAAGCCCGCAAGATGGGTATTGTACGTTCCGCCTCAGAATTCTATACTAAAACTAGTTATTGTTTGTACGAGTGAAAAATAAATTGTTTAAAAATATAAAAAAGCTTACGAATTAATACGGTAATATACTGTATTAAATACCTATATGATACGACCATTTAAATTGTCTATAAACCATAAAACCTAAATACCTACTTTATAAAATCTATATTTTGAATACCTACCTAAGCATAAATAATTATCCGATTGTAAACAGTCAAAGTTATGAATCACTAAAGTTTCTATAAAATTAAGAGATGCATATGATTAACGAAAATATATATACCTAGACATATTTAAATTAAGTTCTAACATATTATTGTCTAATTCATTTTCAACTGATTTTAAACGGGAATTAGATAATTCCTTTAATTCATTCATACTGTTCGCTTTAACTAAAATTACCGTACCTATCATCTGCACATGCAAAAATAGTTTCATTTGTATTAAAATACAATAATCCATTAACATATATAAATAATAAATAAAATCGTCCTAAGAACTGTACCTTATGGGACTACTGTTTAGTTATTAGAGTGGGTACCTATTACTATAGGTAAATCATGTGATCCTACATGTGATCTATTTGTTAGGTGTGATGAAAATAAATCTAAAGCTTCACCTCTAATACCACAATATTATAATCTACCTATCAATCCAATTTCCATATTTATTTGTCTTTAATAACAGTTATTTTTCGAAATTATACTTTTAACCAACCCATATGTATTAATTTATCTTTAACTTACACTTTTCACTCTTAATGTAGGTGTTCTGTTTTTTTTTTTTTTTTTGTCAAGTTACATCACACTATTTGCATTAATCAATGACTATAGACAATAAGGTTTTGAAATCTGTATCTACTTATCGATGATGTGAAAATCCAATTAATTTTAGAATGCCCTAGACAAACTATTTAACTTTTCTAGTGAACTCCAGTGATATCCATAGGTATTTATAAATACTAACATTTACAAACCCAGAAAGTTACTTTCTACATAAATGTAATTTACTAAATTATTTTGACGATCAATTTAACTGGCGATTTATAAGGAAGCATAAATTATGGCCTATTTAAAACTTTTTTGTAAGATGTATACATTAAGGTTATGATCAATGTAATTCTCTAAGTTTCAACTACCTTTAATATTTATAGTTGATAATTTTAAAAAGCGTTTAAAGTTGTTCACATAACAAGGTCACTATTGTAGGTATATATCATCTTTAAATATTTTATAAAAATAGAATTTATAGTGTTTGTTTGATAATAAGTGGCTTCAATTTCCAATATTAACAAAGTTAGGTAAGGTAGAATCATAATCATGTTGGTAACAAAGTAATATTTTACTTTTGACCTACCTATCGAGGTTTATCTCTGCTATAAATATTGATCTGGCACAATTTTATGTTTAGTATCTTACTTTAATGGTAACAATTTTTGTTTCTAAACTTAAATGTACTAATAATACAATTTCAATTTTTAATACATATTATTTTGATCAGCTATAATCAGGTTTCTCAATTATTTATATTTTGGAAAATGATTACTAAAATTGGAAGTTACAATAGAATTAATTAATGTATAATAAAATACTATAATACAGTAAATTAAAAAGTTTACATGTATATTAAATATGACCTATAATTTATTATTAATTAAATAAATTGAATTTTAGAAACAGTAATTAGAAAAAACCAGCATTTTCTAACATGGGAATTTTTAATTTTGAGTGAGTGATTAACATTAGGATGCACTTAGAAGCAATTATTTACTAACATTTGTATAGTTCAGGTCTTATAAGTCATATCTTATGTCTTATGTCTTTAAATAAACATGTATAAATAGGTACAGTGAAAATAATTGAGAATACCTAGTGTAATATTCAATATTTTGTAGGTATAATATTTATCAGTGATGGGAAGAACCTGTTAATTCTTATTTGAACTGAACATGAGCACACATGTTATTTTCAAGAAATTAATTTTTTATGAACATGAATATTTTTGGTTTGTTTGTTGACAAATTAAATGTGGTTAGTAACTGTTATGTTTATTGCTAATATTCAAAGGTGGATAATAGTTAATGCAAGTTAATGAAAATAATTAACTGTGGCAAGTTAAATCAATTCAATTAAATTGCGTTCTATTAAAGTTACAAAATTAACAAAAAAAATTTGACTAGATAAGTTAAAAGTTAAGATAGAATTAATATTAGAAGAATTATATGTAATTAACTTAACTAAATTTGTCTACGCCATAAATTGCCGGAGTATTTTGATTCATACAATAATTTACAAAAACATCTAAAACTAGCGCAAATATAAAACATTAAATTGTTATTATAGTACATTGTTACTAAAAACTTATAGGCTACATCTACACATAATTTATTATTTAAGATTAATAATTTCAACTGAACCGTAAAATATATAGCACAATTATTATATAAAAATATTCACATGTTAATTGTTATCAGATACTAATAATACTAAAATCAATAATTATAAATTACCTAATTCTCCAATCATTCAACACTCTCACCCCTTAAAAAAAAAAAAAAGCTTGATAAATATTACTTAATAACATTTAACTATTTATGATACCTACCTAGTTTATAGTTGTAACTTATTTGAGAAGATATTAAATATAAGTTTTACTGTGAGTAAATCTACTATCTTTGTTAGACTTGTTATATTTCATAATATATATTAAATTTTATAGAAGTATAAAACTTAAAAACAACCATAATGATAATTGTCCTTAAAAATCTAAAAACAAACTGTTTGATTACCTAGTATAAATCAAATCATAAATTCTAAAAACCTATAAAGTAAAAATACACTGTATAAACTATTAATGTTTGTTTGTAAGAAAAATTATTCAAAAGTATTAAACAAGGAAAATAATGCATACCTAGTACTGATTAAGTGATAGGTACCTAGTACCTAAAGTAGCCAGATGCTAAAATAATATTGTTTTTAAAACATTTTACATAATACCAAAAACAAATAACATTTTATACTTAGATTGTATAATTTATTTATTCCATTATTCTGTTAGACATTTACTAACTGTAATGTACTACCAGTAAGGCTGTATGATAATAATTATAATAACAAATAACAATAACAATAAAAACAATTCATGATTTAAAATTGTCAACTTAACACTTACAACCAACAAATTACAACAGGAAAATACCATACTTTTGGTAGGAATAAAATAAGCTTTAAGAATTTCAATGTTCTTAAAATTAAANCACTTACAACCAACAAATTACAACAGGAAAATACCATACTTTTGGTAGAAATAAAATAAGCTTTAAGAATTTCAATGTTCTTAAAATTAAAAATGAACAATCAAGATATTTTTTATGTTTAAATAAAAACATCATCTCAAATTATTCATTACTGAGTAGATCACTAGATAAAACTCATGAAAATCAATACAAAAAATAATATACTAATTATTACTATTTTCTTGTATAGATTAATATATTATTAAAAGAAGAAATTACGAAAATCGAAAGAATTAGTTTTGACTATTGATTCCACATGATAAAAAAAGAAAATTAATATTAACTTGACTGCACAATTAATGATAATTAACTAAAAAGTTAAGTTGAAACAATACAAAATTTAACTGAATGAGTTATTAAGTTAAAAACAAAAATAACTAACTAGTTAAGTTAAAAAACTTAAACAAATTATCTTTTTAATAAGTTAATGGCCACCATTGCTAATATTTTATTTACACACTGAAGCAGACAATTTGATAATATTTAATTTTTTTTTTCTGTTTATTAGTATAAATGTTTACTATTATACTATGTTGTATCAAGTACTTTCAGTTAATAATTTTCATTAGAAAAATATAAATTGTTAATTAGATATTATGTATTAGGTACTAATTAGCCATTGCACAATGGTTAAATTAGTTAGTGGTAATTTCATGTGAAACATTTTATTAAATACATTTTTAAACTCTGAAACTTTCGATAGCGAATGTTTACATTTGTGCTTAAGTCAAAAATGTTAATTTATTTTGTAAATATATTATAATAATAAATGTTTATGTATTTGTCAACTCACTATATTCAGTAAAATTTTTAAAATAAATAATAATATTGTAATATGTAAATAATTTACTTTTATTTC
Source organism: Cinara cedri (assembly GCA_902439185.1). Classification (NCBI taxonomy): domain Eukaryota; kingdom Metazoa; phylum Arthropoda; class Insecta; order Hemiptera; family Aphididae; genus Cinara; species Cinara cedri. The sequence goes on along the minus strand of CABPRJ010001927.1, from coordinate 646,448 downwards.
AATTTGACAAACTTTACCTAGTTAATTTTTAAAAACTATAAACTAAAATTTGAACTAGGTAGTTCATATTTAATACCTGAAACCCAAACTAGTTCATTTTAAAAATAAATTTCTTTTCACTGATATCTATACATTTTTATTTAAAGCAACTTTATTATTTAATTTTAGTATAATACAATACTGAATAGCAAATAGATAATTATAATAAATATACAAAACTTTTTAGGCGGATTTCAAAATAAAAATAAAATACAAAAAATTAATACATGATAATAAAATTATTTTATAGCTGATTTTAGATTTAATGTGATGGCTGATTCTGGATGCTGTTGCATAATATTTCCCACTGGAGTACAACTTCGAATTAACTGATGTGCATGTCATGTATGTCTTTGTTTTGTTTTGTTTATTGTGCATAGTTCAAAATCTTTTACAAGTGGTAGGGAAAAGTAATAGTTTTGTTATCTCATTTAATGAAAGTTTTAAATATTCATTATATACTACACTACAAAAATGTATCATAGTTAATTTTAATTTATTTGCATACATTTTATCACAAAAAATTTTTATAGTAAGAGTTTCAAGAAAAGTATATAAGTTCAACTGTTCAATGGAAATAATGATAGGATTTTCAACCCATTAAAAATTGTGAAATCAAAAATGTCTTTTGGAAATAACTATTTACTGCAATTAAGTATTGATTTAAATGTAATAAAATAATTTGTTTTAATATCAGTGAAATTCCTGAGTCCTCTTTTTTTGTATGGGCATACAGATACAATCAAGATATTTTTCTTACATTTATATATATATAAATTTTTCTTTATTAGTTTATGAACATTGTGACTCTTAGGTTGTGAAACACAATTTAGAAAATCCTCAGATATATCTATACAAAAAATATAAATTTCCTATTCTTGAAATACTAAGTTCTGACAATATCATATAAAATTTAAACACTAGAGAGCTAATACTAATGAGTCCCTTTGAGTTCATCTATGAAGTGGATTTGAAGTGCAGTTTGAGTTTGAATTATATCCATTCAAAGTAGTCATTGAAATTTTCCTTGTCTTAGATATCTGTAAATGAATACAAATTGGAAATATTGAATTTCCAAATAATAAAATTAATTCAAAATAAACCTTACTCTGAGAAAGAAGTTTGGTGTACCAAATATGTTCTACATTTACACGGTAGTAATTCTAATGTTACTTATAATTTTTTTACGTTCCATCAAAAAGGTATTCGTCTACTTGTATACTTTGTCATTCGTTGTACCCGACAAACAAATTCTTCTAATGGCATATTTGAGTATAATGTGATCTACCTACATTATAATGGCATAATATTAATTTTTTTAATAAGTAAAATAATTAAAATAATCATAAAACAAATAACATATAAACACTTAATATGTACCTAACGCTTTAGATACTGAGTTGAAAATATATTCCCTTTTTTTTATAATTTAAAATATTTTGTAATTTATTTATTTTATCTAAATACTTAGCATCTCTTTAACTTCGGCCACACATAATTCTATATTCAATAGCAAATGACTGTATCGCCAGTAACAATGGCTGTATGAAAACATTCAAGACTGATTAATAAGCACTAATTATCTAGGCATATTTTATAGACATCTTGGATATCACAGCACTGTTACTGCCCAGTGTTGAAAATTGATTCCTTTAAATGTAAAAATGTGTGTCCATCAAATAATTCAAGTATGACACTCGACAAAATGTTCATTATCTGTAAAAAGATTATTTCTAACATAATATACAAGTAGTAATTATTATTTATTAGCTTATCATTAATTTAAAGATTTTACATACAGAAATAATCAAAAACACCGACAATTTTACTAATTTAACTGTAAAAACAAAAATGGTATTTATTTAGGTTTTAAGTACACACTTATTTACTTAGCCACTGGGATACTATTTGGTAGTAATGCAATTTTTGTACCTATATTCTATTCGAATGTACGATTATTACGTTTCATTAATGTATAGTTACATTAATAATGAACAATTATTATTATATTATACCGTAGTATTAAAAACCATCAATTTTAAAAAAGACCAACAACGTTCAAAGACTAATAAACTCTGAAATGTTGAAGTAATTATTGATGATAAAATTGTGATAACTTGCGTGAGATGATAAAAAGTGATAACCAGTGTTGTGTTAACATAAAACACCTTGTTACTGGATAACTATAGATAATATAGAATCTCTGTACCACGATTTAAGGTATCTAAGTCTATCTTATGGTCGTGCTCTGTATTGCCGATATAGATAACACTGTTCACAGTGCTGATAATGTACGCACAATTATAATAAAAAAGGCATCCTGGGATAATGGGATCGAGTGCAGCCATTGTTAAAGGTAATTTAATGTATACCTGTAAACAACGATAAACCATTGCTAACGAAAAAACGATTCTGAGCGCAGTTCATTTGATAGTAATGCTTTGTCAACAATATACATGTCATATTATGGTAAAATAATTAAATAAGCATTATATATTTTCTTTAATAATATTTGTTCAATATTGTACCGATTTTCCAGTTTTTCCTGCGTTTTTCACGGTTGTCCCATAATCCCTAAATCCGGATCGAGCATTCTGCTGCGCTCTAGTGATTTAATATTAAATCCAACGCTCGTTTATATATTTATTGTTTAAAACTAGATGGTACACTAAGTACATCATTGTAATATTATAGATCGTCTTAATATTGTAATAAATAATAATATATAATGTAAATATATAAATAATTTGTTTCTATCTTGTAGGTACTTAGTTTCTACTTAAATTATTTTAAGCTTTATACTTACTTAATACTTTTGCTGTCGGACTTTTGTATATAATACAGGTACAAATGTAAATAAAAAATTATTATGCCTAGCAAGATATAATTATAAAAATAAAATTTGTTTTCTATATCTATATGTTCTAGTCCAGGAGTATTATGCTTCTGGTAAAATTTTCAAAGAATTTCACAATGCTCTCATTTTATAAGGCCATCGTTTGGATCGACCAATAAAAAAATTTAAATAAATGTATATTATATAACTACACAATGTATATACAATGGTTTTTAAATGCAAAATACTAATTTTTTCTTTTCATATTTGTTATTTTGAATTATTAATACTTTTTATACTTGTCATTATAAGTAATTATAGTTTACATAACTAGGTAGATACTTCAAATTATTAACAACAAAATACCTAATATATAGAAATTGAGTGTTTAACATTTTTAAACACTATACCTATTGAGTAATATCCACATTTAAGTTCAATATTTACCATTAATTGTCCGTTATTATTCAAGCGATTCCTCACGTTCTTAAACAAATGTAGTGTATCAGAAAATATAAAACATTTTCTATTTTCATCTACAAAATTCTCTATGTGACATTTGCAACTGTTCAATTTTCCACTTATTTTACTATATTTTTACCTAGTTCCGCCCCATAGTTTTCTGTTCGTTTGCGCACCATCTGAAGCCAGTCCATGAACTTTGGTACTAGCGTTTTTCAACAAGACTATTGCTTTTATTATTAATAGTGTCAATTTTAAACCATTAACTGGACCATTATAGGCAAATACAGCAATTGGCTGTGTATACGAATATGCTAAAGGTTGAATTAAGAATACTAAACCTTGAATAGCTTAATATTTCAAACATTTTGCTTTTGGTAAATCATTTAAGTCTTCTTCGTCACCAAAATCTATTAGACAACTATATTTAAGTGCAATAGTATTTACTGAAATACTTTCACGTAAAGAAATTTCATCCAAAATCAATAAACCATGTTTTTGATAATCTTGGTTTGATTAAAAGTGTTTTGCAATTAGATCAAAAAATTTCTTGTCATAACGATTTTATGATAAATAAATAATTTATCATAATTCTTATACATATCAATGGCAGTAATTGAATATAACGCATAAAAAAATAACTAAAATATGATATGGAGTAATATGCTAAGTGTTATCCATTCTTCCGTGTACCTGTTTCCTTTTGGATTTTGTTTTTTTTTTGCTGCTGACACTATTTCTTTGATTGATAATTGTTGATTAGTTGGAATATTATATTGCATTAATTGTTGAGAAATTGAATCTTTTTGGACATTTTTGAATTTATTTTGTAACACTTGAAAGTTAGTTTTTGATTCTGATAATCTATTTTTAAATTATTTTTTTAACTGAATATTTATTTGACTTTGTTTCCGTAGTTGTTTTAGTTTGTCTAGTTTACTTGGTTTTACTTGTATGTGTATACTATGCATTTTTTGTTGAGTATGTTTATAATTTTTTATTTTTGCATTTTTGTGCAGTATTTACAACAACTTTACATTTTCGAAAATTTTTTTTAGTTGTAATGTTGTAAAGTTTTCATAATTGTAATGTGTAATGAACAGTATATATGCCGGAAATGACCATCAAAACAAGTAGTTTTGGTTTTGTATTTTCTATGCTTCTCTGGTATAGTTATATCACGTATAATGTATAATGTATAACAACTATGGAAAAAATCGAATAAATATTCAGTTAAAAAAAAAATTTAAAATAGGTTGTCAGAAATAAGAACTAACTTTCAAGTGTTACAAAATAAATTCAAATAATGTACAAGAAAATTAAATTTCTCAACAATTAATGCAGTATAATATTCCATCTAATCGACAATTATTAATCAAAGAAATAGTGTCAGCAGCAAAACAAAAAAAATATGTACAACCAAACTCTGTTCAGAATCATTTTTAGTTAGCGATGATTAATCGCCGCGTACAGATATACAATAAACTCCCCTCTATATCCATAGTATCACCTTCTCAAATTTGACCTACAACAGTGGCCCACCCATCATGCAAATTTTTTTTTATCTTTTTAGTATCTTTTGTCCTAAAAGGAAAATATCTTATCTTTTGTCCCATTTTATCTGCAGCAGTACAAAATAATAAGTTATTCACGAATATTATATATTATATTATAATTATACCATAATTATATTAAATATTATATATATATAGACGAATTCAAGGAATTTTATTGCATATTTTCAATGTTTATCTCGTTATTGCCATTATTTTAATGTATGTAGGTGCGTACATCTATACTTATTATAATGCGTATTATAATAATTTTAGTTCGACAAGTATACTATACAAATTATTACATCATCCGATCCGACAACAAACCACATGGACACGGATGATTAATATACGAGTTAAACGATATAGATTCATTATTATGTTATTCGAGGATCGCTGTGATTGTATTTTGTGATTAATGATTCGTGTGTAGTGTGTACTGTATAGGTAGTTACACTGAGCGCCAAGGTGGGCGGCTGTTTTGTACGTACACATTTTTTAACGATTGTACAAAATTACAAAAATGAATAATTCGTGTACTTGCACTTTAATCGTGAATTGAAACCGATTTCAATACATCCGATTTTATTCCATATATACCTACGTAAGGTGGTTTAAAGGTATTATAGGTTGGTCGGACGGTAACTGTCGTCAAAACACGTTTTAAGCTATTAGATTATTGAATTGTTTACAAAACCGTAAAAATAATCAGCTTTACGTAAAATTATTACTTTTGATAATAACATTGATAATATTTCGTGTACAGTTAGCTTCGTAACCTTGGGTTCCGTCTGTCTAGTAATCTGTGCCCAAGACTTCACATTAAAAATATAACCTGTAAAGCTTTCAAATATCTAGGGTGTAGGTCTGAAATTAAAATTTATTCTCTTCATTCTTTAACCTTTACTGTTCTCTGGTGAAATCCGTGTTCAAATATGGTTCCGTTGTTTGGGACCCGTACACGTGCCTCATAAGCCTTAAGTCTTATGAACGAGGGCGTTTAAAGAAAGTTTTTCCGATAGGTCTCGTTCATATCAAATATTCCCACGATTATGTGCCTGTTGCCCGTGTGTTTGGTTTGTCCAGCCTTGCGGATCACCGTCATCTAGACACTGCCTACTTCTTCTAGCTAAGTTGTTTACCAATCTGGTCGACTCACTTTCTCTGGTTTCTGAAATCAACTTCAGGATTCCCACTTTTTTGACCAAATATAGCTTTTTTCATGTATTCTCATGTATTCTCATGTATTCTTCAAATTATCTGCCCAATCCTCCTATCAAAGTCTCAGCAGTTTAATTCGAATCGCCAATAAGGATCTCACTTTTTTGTTTGTTTTATTTTTCACCATTTTTATCTGAATAGTATCATACGCCAGATACCTATATCTTATATCTTTATCTATATGTTTACAGTATTCATTGTTATAGCAAAACAATGTGAATCTGTAATGCCGTGAATGCTATTTGGCGAAAAGTAAATATAAATAAATAAATGTTGATTCCGAGGGACGTTCTCGGGTCTCGGATAGCATGAGCGAGATATCAGATATGGCACAGTATTGGCTCGCACTCAATAAATCACAATATTGCAGATTTTTGCTATCAACACATTTAAGAATCTAAGCGGAGCGTGAAATGTATTGGTTTTACAATGATGTTTATTTTTTTTTTCAATGAACAACTTTTATACCAGAAATTTTGTTCCAATTTGAAGTTTAGCACTTTTTTTGAAAAGAAATTTGACTGGAATGGTACATTGAAGAAGTCGTTTATTGATTTCCCCAGGGGTTTTCCTAATAATTGAGGAAACCTGGGAAAAACGTAGGAAGTCGGAAAAATGTACGAAATATATTATTTTCTATTCATAAATGTGACGGCCTTTCAAAACACGTATAACCGTAAACTCCGCTCAGATCGTTTTTCGTTAGCAATTATTAAACTTTGCGTGCAGATATACATTCAATTTTCCCTCTACCTTCCAAACTTATCACCTACAACAGTGGTCCACTCAACGTGCGAATTATGTCAGCTTGTTTTTTTCCACTGTACATGCTTATAGCCTATAGGTATACATATACAGGATGATTCACTAAGCATGCTCACTCCATTTATTTGGTTAAATTTTGGTTTTATAAAATTCAGATTTTTGGAACTTTTAAGTGTAGTTAAAGTCTATTATCGTATACTAAAATATTGGCTTTAACTGCACCTAAAAATTCCCGAAATCAGAATTTTAATATATGCAAAATTTAACAAAAAAAAAAAAAAAAAAAATGAGATGGGCATGCTAAGTGAGTCACTCTATATATTGTTTATATCTTCACGAATCGCTTTAGAAATGATTATGCAACTTTGAAAATAAATATGCGCGGTGGTATAATAATAATAATTTTAATTGGACTGTCCGATGCATAAAGAATAGTTTTATAAAAAGTGTATTAAGTACACTGCAGCAAGAAAAAGTAAAAACACCCGTCACACTATAGGTATCTTGGCTACCTACAACGTAACTGACTTTTTGATTACTGTTTCGGTCAGTTAGTTTGTATAATAGATGGGACGGATCCGAATGTAGAGATTTGACATTATTATGGGAGCTCAAGACCAATTAGAAAATGAATGAAAATGATAGTTTTTTTTATTTTTTACAAAGGCGTGATTTTTTTTTTTCACCTAGAAAACATATTTAGTTAGGTACTTAGGTACCTACAATAGATAACACACACGCGCTTTTCAATACACGTGTAATATGTACGAGTATATGTGTATAAGTTCGTGCTTTTCGGCTGATGCGTTGCAACGTTTTATTATCGGATTATATTATTATAGAGAGAGGCGACTTTTGACGGTGCAAAAATCTGTAAGTACACGTGAATATCCCAGAAGGAAAATGATGGCGAAATCGACGTACTTCCTCTTATATATAATATTATTTATTATACACCTGCCTACAGGTATTTTATATAATATAATAATATATAAGTATAGGAAGTGTGCACTATACATTTTATGTACAGCCATATACCGTCTCGCATTTCTGCTTTTATAATCTCAATACCCATACGTATATACTCTCGTGTATTACGTTCGCGCGGAACAGTCTGTGGTCATTTTACTCCGGAGATAGTACGTATATACCGATAAACAATAATAATCGGCAATTATCCGACTGATAATATTTTAACAACACTTACAAAATTATAATTATAAAAATATATTATAATTATTGTACGTCTCCCTTATCCGCAGTACCGTTTCAGTTTCGAAGTTGAAGCCAGTCGGTGCCTCCCATCAGTTTTGCCAAATTAAAAAAAAATATGTCATTAATGTACTCGGTTAGGCGCAATATATTTAATAAGCTTATAGTTGAATAAAAAATTACGATATTATCTTCTAGCGATAATAAAGTTGGAGTCTTTAAACACTTTCTACAGAACTAATTTCACTTTAATATGCCAACAGATCGCAGTAAAGTGTATTATGTATAGATATTGAAACAATATTAGTTTAACAGTGTAATATAGGTAAAACCGTTTTTAAAATGCGTACTTTACAATTCGCCAAGCATTCAAATTATACCAAAAAAATTATTTACTTATTAGTGATAAACTCGATTAGGCCCGGATTAACATATAGAGGAGGTAGACACGTGCCTGGGGTTAAGCAATAACATGGGCTATTTTATTAATACACGCAATAGCATACAGAAATCAAGCATATTAAAATGGAATAAGTAACATAATAGTTTCGAATTTTTAATTTTTAATCACTTATAAATTATCAAATAATTTTACAGCCAAAATGTTGGTTATGATATAGGTGTATCATTGAAATGATTTTTAACATTTGAAAATATGAGAATATTATTTATTAACAATTATGTGCCTATAAGGCTATGATTGGGCTTAATCCGGTCCTGCGAGAGCTAATCGTTTACGGTGCGATTTGTAAAAATACTTTATGATCAACTTAAACTTAAATTTGAAAATGGTCCCGGGTCCAGTGGAGCATCTAGGATTTTTATGCCCCTGTGAAAAAATTCCCATTTACATGAGTACATCAATACATTTTTTCATTATTATCCTTACCCCAATCTTCCTTCCTCTTTCCTCTATACAATTTTTGCACGTAAAATTATTTAAATTTGACTACCCTGGAAACTCTACTGCCCGGGAAAATGGCCACTGAATTCATCAATTATTATCATAAGCACAAAGTTTATTTAAAATCAAACTTTATTCTGTTTTGAAGGGTAAATTTTAAATTCTGAGTGGAGTGAAGAAGCTTATGGTTTTACAATGATTTTAATTTTTTTTTTTTTATCTGTGAACAACTTTTATCCTTAAATATTACTCCGATTTACAAGTGTAGCACATTTACTGAAAGGAAATCAGACTGGGGTGGTACTTTAAAGCGGTCATTTTTTGATTTGTTCCAGTAGTTTTCTCAATTTATCGGAAAACCGGAAAAATGGAGGAAAACTGGGAAAACGGGAAAATAGGTAGGTACAATATTAAACAAATATTATTAAAGAAAATGTATAATACACATGTAATTATTTTACCATAATATGGCACGTACATTGTTGAAAAAGCAGTTGACACTATCAACTGAATCCGCTCAGTATCGTTTTTTCGTTATCAATGGTTTATCGTTGCTTACAGGTATTACATTCAATTTCCATCTGTATTCTACCTTTCCAACTTTCCACCTACAACAGTGGCTGCACCCACGTGCGAAGTATGTCCGTGTTTTTTATCATTGAAACTTAAGTGATTATTTTATAATTTTTATTCATTTTGATAATAAAAGAAAACAGCAGTAGGTACCTATTTATAGAGTATGACATTTATGTTGCTTTAATTTATTTTCAATTTTACAATAAAAAAAAAAGTTGTTATTTTTTTATAAATTAACATTCAACTAAACGCATAAGCTATTTTCTATTTAAAGTCGTTTTCTATATTTTCGACGTGGACTATTTACGGTAAATCATACTCATTTGAAATAATACGATTTTTCGACACCAGGTTTTTATGTTAAAAATTGATCACACTGATATTCTTCTGAAATGCTCGAAAAGTTTCATTCGACAACTTTACATAATATAAGAATATGGCTTTTTCGATTTTCTCAATGCTTTTTCTATAACTTACGAATTAAACTTTCAACAAATAAAAAAAAGAAACTTATCATCGGTATACTTATATTTAAAACGAAATCGATTTTGTTTACACGTGTATTGTCATGACTTGTATAACAATACTAAAACAAACAAGTACACCGCCACGTTCAATTATTTTATTTTTCACAGGAAAATTGTTTTTCGAACGGTAAAAATGGTCGTCTTCCGATACATTTTTAGACGCATATTTGAACAAAAGTAAATATACAGAAATGCTAGTTTTCGATTTTTCTTCTCCTGTACAACGAAATACCTATTTTTTCCGAGTTTTACCTCTGAGGGTTATCGGAATCGCCAACGCGCCGCCAGCAGACGTCTCTTAGTATTTTACCACCTAAAGTTTTCCCTTACATACAGGGCGATTCTTTTATCATCATTACCCGAAAATTATCTATAACTAATTTTAAGTAAATTTGATTTTTTTTTTTGCTGCAGTCGTAAATTTGTAATATATTATACTGAAACTGGATCGTTTAATAAATACGTTGTATTATCAATTTTTGATTGCCTAATTTATTTAAATGCACATAGGTATCAACATTATTAAAAACATATTCACTTTGTATGAATGAAAGCTGCTATTATTATTGAAAATCAATATTCAATAAGTAAATATTATGTTTACGGTGCACGGAATAATGATGGAATTTTAAAAATACTAATATACACGATGAGATTATATTACAATCGAAAAACAAATACGTGTATGTTCGAACTACGAAAGACTGAATGACGGCGTCATTGCATTACAAATGTTGAAATGCGTTTTCTAAAACGATATATTATAATACGGCAATGGTCATTCATGGATCGGCAAAAAAAATCGGTAAAAAAATAGAAGCCATGAGATCGTTTAATCTTCTTTAATTCTTCTTCGCCTTCATCTCAACTGTTTCAGCTCAAACAACCTCGTTCTAAACTTTCACTTGACCCGAACCCCTATTATATCCTCGCATATACCCGTCGTCCTCATAATATACTCAATAATGTCCAACCACCTCTTGTTCGGTTTCCTCCCCCTTCTTTTCTCCGGCGTTCAATTTCACTGCCATTTTTACTGCTTCTGATTCCTTTCTTCTCACAACACCCCCAAACCATTCCAATCTATTCTCTCGCAGTTTTTCTACTATCAAAGCCACGCCTATGCTACCTATTATGTACGCGTTCCTTATCCTGCACTCTCTCGATTCTTCAATCCTTCACTTCTCATCTCTGTTACACGCATTCTCTGTTCTATTTTTCTGTCAACCACCCAACACTCTAAACCATACAACATAGTCGGTCTCATCAGACTCTTGTAACACTTATCTTTAAGTTTCATTGGAATTCTCTTGACACATTAAAACACCTGACGCTTCTTTCCACTTTTTCGATAAATGATGATTATAGTAAAATAATGTCTAAAACACCGACGAAATCAAATTGATTGAAATAATCTTCTTCATTTGATAAATGGGTGGTTCGCGATAAAACAATCGCCCTGTATATTATGAATTGCGTTCCACATATAATATTATATATACCTGATATTAGGGTCCGCTATAAATAAAACAGTCCACCGCGACATGGCCGGTACTTATACCAGTTATATACCTATAAATAAGACGATAACTGTTATGCGATAATATTACGATACGGCTAAATTGACCGAACCGGGTCGTCGTCGTCGTCGTCGTTGGACGGCGTAAAGTTTACCAAGTTATTGTTATTGTACTTAGGTTTACTCGCGGTACGCGGGGTGGTGGAGGTTGTATTTTGTACTTCGTATGGGCCAATATTATTATGTATGGTGTACATAATTATATAGTGTGGAAGTGTAAGTGTGTGTTATGAGAGTATACCTATTATTATTATTATGTACACTCGGTCGGAAAAGGCAACGACGCAGATGTGCAAACCACCGGACTGCGAATTGATGCTCGTCGTCTATTACGGACATTATAAACAAATATATTATACTACACTGGTATACGCTTACGATAACGGTCGGGCCCTGTAGCGATTATAATTTGTAGGGGTGTATATATATGCGTGCCGGCCAGAAACCTGCGACCAACCGAACTCCGCTCAGAATTGTTTTTTCGTTAGCAATGTTAATCGTAGATTAAAAATATACAATAAATTACCTATAACAGTGGCTGCACCCGTCCCCATTATCCTAAGACAGCTTTTTAATAGCTTATACTTTATTTTAACTTATACCAATTTCATATCGATTACTAAAATCACTAAAATTAATTTTAAAATTGTCAACAAGTAATAAATTAATGACTACCTATGTAAAATGCATATTAAATAGTACATTTTTTTAAATTTTCGGTTAGTCTATTACAGGGGAATCTTTTTATTGCGGACATTTTGGTGTAGATTACCTTATTTAGCTCTAAAAACCAAACAAAACCAAGTGTGCAGGTGCTTACATGACGTAAAACGTTTTTTGAAAAATACATAATATTTATTACATTTTACAATACGTTTTTTTTATATTTCGATGACATATTATATTATATTTTAATATTATAATACTAAGGAGTATTTCCCCAAAATTTCGGTTGCACAAATTCTTTTACATTAAGTCACCAAAAAAATGTATTACCTTTACTTCTCAACCAAATATTATCTTTCATATTTTATACAGGTTGAATTCGTCTGGGAAATTTTATAGCCTGCATTTTATCCGAGTGCCCTGTTCATGACGGAATAAATGATATTATTGCCAGTTAATATAATTTATATCATCATTATTTTAAAAGTGCGGTTTGTGTACTCTATGTATATTATACACTTTATATTACAGGGGGAAGAGGGAAAGGGGTGAATATAATATACCAACGTAAAATAATATAGAACATAATTGTATTTTATTTTATTTCATGAAAATATAGAAATCATCTTAAGTGGGTACCAAATCATATTCTACTAAAGTACTGAACATTAAAACTTTATTATACGGGATAAACGCACATGTGCTTAATGCTTATTACAGCTAGTGTGTTTCACTCAAATTGTAACACAAACTATTTCAGCCGGATGGATTTAAATTGAAATTCGGCATTTTTTTTTTAGAAGATGGATTCCAGAATAAATATTTTAAACTGATTTTTAAAATTTTAACCCTTGCGCGATTTAACTAACACTTTTTTTAAATGGAAACATCTACTTTTTGTACTAGGTTCAAATAGTCCTATTTAATCAATACAATTATTTCCATCTTAAAAATTACTCGAGAGACAAGTATCTAAATTTGATTAAAAAAATGCTGGAAAACTGAAAAAATACAGGAAACTGGTATACATACACACTAAAGTTCTTTGTGTAAATATTATGAAAAATTCCTAGTTTGATATTTATTTTGATGCATCATTATCGGATATTTGAATTTAATTCAGAATTCAGTAAATTTTAATATTCATCAGCACTAAATCATCTGCTGTGCAGGATTGCCTAACGGCCAGTTTTTGGACGGCCCAGTCGGTTTTTTAAGACAGTAAACGACTGTCGATTTTCTATCAAACTGGCTCTATAATACAAGGACCGATTTTTATTTGTCTGACATAATAGCGAGGCGTCATTTATGTTGAGTTTTATAACCCGAAGCTGCAAATACTTCAAAAATCCAATTGTGTTGAAGTCATATGTACTGTGCATATGTATGTTCAATTCTGGATTACAACTCTATAGTTTGACCACCAAGTACTGTAGGTTCAATACAAGCTATAGAATCAATACAAAATGGATTTCTGAGAAAAGTATCATTTAGATGTAATGTCCTACGATAACCTCATTCCTCTTACCAGCCATTATTGACATTTTTAAACCTCGAATCATTAGAAACAAGACGAATAAGGTTAGACCACTGCTTCATACTTAAATTACCTAATGGAAGCATTTATTATCCTAATCTACTTGCAAATTTAAATTTCTCTACTCCTAGTCGTAGCACCAGACAATCAAATACCTTTTTATGTGCCATTTCAATCCACCAACTATAGTCAAAATCCTCCCCTAAATAGGTGCATATTATTAGTAAATTAGTATAATATTGATCTATATAAATCTATATAAATATTTTTAATGCTTATTTAAATTGCTTACTTTCCTAAACTAACAACAATAATCTTGTGTAATATATTTATCGTATATGATATTCGTAAACATATATAATTTCGATATTTTTTCTATGTATAAGTAACTATTATAATGTTCAATAAGTATTTAAATTAATATTTTCTTAAACTGTAACAACTATAAATCTTAAATCTATTAATCTATAAATCGAAAAATGACCTCGTTAAGGTCCCTCCTCCCAGCGATTTCCTTTCAGAAAAGGTGCTACACATAAAAATCTGAGCAAGATCTCTAGTAGAAAAGTTGTCCACAGAAAAAAAAAAATAAACATCTTTGTAAAACTTAAGCTTCTTCGCTCCACTCAGAATTTAAAATAATTAATAAAAATACACAATCTACGGATATGCGGCACGCGACGAGAGCCTCCATGACCGACTGACCAGTATTATTATTAGTGGCATAGCTAGGATTTTTCAATGAAGGGGGTTGGGGTTTAGTTCTACACAATTATTTGGTGTACCTATCATAGACATATTAAAAAACGGACTGCACATTGAGAGAGAAAACCAATTTAGTCATTGAATAAGAGGCCAAAAAATTACTTTATACCTTAATCAATAATAATAATAATAATAATAACATTATGAACAATAGACTTATAAATTAATATAAGTTAATAACTATGCTTTATGTAAAATGTAAAGTTTTAACTAAAAAAATAATTTATCGGTTTCTAAAATGTATCGTTTATGTTAAATAAGACCTAATTCTTTCATTTGGATAACTTACAAGCTTTGCGTAATGATGTACACGAATGGTGAAGATGTTTTAAAAATTAAATATAACAACTGTAATAAATGGATATTCATTGGGATTTGGTTCAAAATATGATCAGATAGAGATATAAAAATATGTTGTATGTCTATGGTAGATATAGCTTACAATTTAATTTTTCTACATTACAAAAAATTACACTTAAATCAAATTTGAACTTGTATTTATCATTCTTATCGATTATAAATAATTCTTATCACGCATGGGAAAGTAAATTATTTTATCTCTTTCACAATAGGGGTAAGTTATAGTCTGTCTCTCTTACTCACTTTGAACCCGCAGACCTTAGGCGAGGTATGGAGTACGCGCAGTCCATTTCTTAACATGTCTATGGTACGTATACATAAAAAATATTTTTTTTGACTTAAGTGAGAAAAATGGATACAAATAAAAAAGACCAACCACCACGACATAGAAATTATTTATTCAATAAAGTTGAATAAATTTCGAGTCCTTCATCCATTATGACGAACGTGAAATTTTGCTGGTTGGCCATTTAAACAAGATGATCCTATTGCATATTTTTCATAAATTAATAGAATGCAATATTTATTTGCTAAGTATAATTATTTATTTTTTCTAAAGTTCCTATATTTTATGAGAAAAAATTTAAATGTTAAAAGATCGGGTTTTTTCAAATATAAAGTGGCAAACCTGTTACAGTGATTGGTTTTTTGAGTGTGAACGGCCTCGAGTCGCTTCTGAAATTGCAATCAATAATGACATCTACGATAACTACCAATACATAATCAACTATCTACAACCGTACTGGAGACGTAGACACATAGGCGTATATACTAGACACGAAATTCGGTATGACAACTTGACAATTGACCGTTGATCGGTCGAGAATAGTAATATATTTTATATCAATTTATCATTATCGGTGTTTATGTTCCAGAATATTCAAGTCACCTCGTCAAAACCCTTGGCACTACTACAATACGCTTGACAAACGCTCGAACATTGCAGACAAATATTTAATCTTGCAATTATTTTTATCAATTGACTTTGTTTTATTGATGTTAATAAATATCAATTTTAAATAAAATACGGTAACAATTATATACGTAAAATATTTTTAAAATTATGATAATGGGACAATGTTGAGGGGGCTAATATTTACACGGGGGACGCTGAAGTCCCCTCCTATACCTCCTAAATACGTTAGGCTAAAATATTTCGGATTACCATTTGAGTAAAACCATATTATACTGCAGTACATTAGACGTAATTTTAAAAGCTTTTTTTGGTTTTTAAAATACTGTTTGTGCATCAAAGTAGTAAACAGTGGTAAACAGTTCTATAGTTTTGGATATTATTCGGCGGGTTTGTTAAAATAATATTATATTGTAGTGATAATTTGAAATATAAAAGTCATAAATCATCGCATTCTAAACTGTATAAACAATGTTCCGAAAAGAGTTTTTATTAACCAAAGAATAAATCATATTATTTTTGTTAAAAACTTCATAAACTTATATAAAATAAGTATTTCGACTTGTCACCTTGAGATTTTTTTTTTTTTTAATAAAAAGATATTAAAAATACATTACTGTAAAATCGATAAATTCTTCTACTCCGAGTGCTAACCGACTCAATCTATATCGAGTATTAGATATATATAGACGCTATAAATTTGTATTACTCAACCGAAATCTTTGCAGCAGTTTGCAAAACAGTAACGCGTATAATTTAATATTTTAGACTATCATAAATCAAGTACGTGTTAACGGTTTATGAAGTTTGTTTATTATTATACAACAAAATAATCATCCCTTGTGCGATTATTATGGCGGTTGAAATTTTAGCGATTAAAAGTCGAGCGCATTGTCTGCAGTCGGGCTTTCTAAACATTTAAGAACACTAATATAATTTGCGGGAACATCATAATAATATTAGTTAAGAAAATTGTTTTATTCTTTTTCTCGTCAAATCTACTTCTTATTACAGCTGCCGGAAGACGTTTCGCAACTTTTTTTTTTATAGTGGATCTAAACGAGAAATACTCGTTTTACTATATTTGTTTTTTTTTTTTTTTTTTTTTTTTTTTTTTATTATCAAAACGACGACGACAGTAACGTCACGGCCATACAGAAAATCGTGATCGATTTGGGCGCTTAACTCGTATTACCTATACTATAAAATCCGTAATAATTAACATGTCTGTGGTGATAATAAAATTAAGTTAATACCTCAATGGGTTGGTCAATGTAACAATCAATCAAAATCGTTTATGTTTACATTCTAACTTACTCTGTATTTTATTATATTCAGTGATTGATTCGTCAGTATACCTAATATAGTTTTCGACGAAACTTTAAATATAATTCTGTCGATATAAATATTATAATGTAATAACGAACAGTTCAAACAGTTTTCGGCGAACACTTCTGTGGTCTTTAATATTTCCCCACATCACGCGTTGTTTGAATCGCGGTGACGTGAATAAATTATTTTCAATATTCTTGTATGAACAAGTTTAATTACATTAATGATTAATAGGTGTATAATTTCGTTTGTAGAAATATTCAAATAATTTTCCCTGTTTTGTTAATTTTAATTAACGTTTAAAATGCAAATCGATCCTATAGCTGTACAATTATAATTTCTAAGTGTAAATACCTAGGTACCAATACGCATTGTTGATAAGTGCGTACATAAAGTACTCACCTATTCATAGATTTTCTAATTAAGTACCCCCAGTGTTATATTTTACGTCGAGCAAAATCAGTTAAAATATTAATGTGTAAACTTCGGAATATAATTCTATGTTCTGTGTATATTGCATAAGGTATACACATAAAACATAATTAAAAATATCTTTAATTAAAAATAATCCGAATGTTTTCTAAATAAATGTACACAATAAGTTGATGTATACATTTTAATGATAGAGTTTATTTCCTTTTGATAATATTACGGACAATTCACTCGATAATAATGATATTAATTATGTAACCAAAATACCTTTACTCCCACTTTTTCAACAATCCACCCATAACGGTGGCCACACCCGTCTTCAGTATTAGATTTCTTTTTTTCTTCTAGTTGCATACAAATTTCCCTCCACATTTCCTCGCTCTCATAATGGCTACAGCTAGTTTGCGTATATTTTAAAGTTTCTCTGCGAAAACCTGAAATCCGTTTCCGTACAATATATTCTGGAAGGAACCACTCGATTGCGCGTAACATACTATAGAATGAACCATTTGATTGCGCACAAAATATTGTAAAATTAACCGCTCACTAACAATAGTAACATAATAAAATGTTTGTATGTTTTTTACATAGGACCGGCGCTTATACATACCTGCTTACATACACGCAGACAATGATATTGCCGATAATAGAGGATAAATGATAAAAACTAAACTTAAAATCAATAAAAAAAATGTTAGTCATTGTTAATTATTAATACAAATAAATAAATAAGTACATGTACCTACATGAATAATTTATAAGCCCTTTCCGTGGTTTTGAAGTAATTAAAATAAATGACTAATCCAAATAAACGCTTTTTTACCGTAATATTATTAATTATAATAAATACATAGCGCACCAAAAGCACATTTTTAATCTGAGATACGCTTTGACATCGTGGGCCAACATTTTAAGGTCATGAAATTGAAAGATAGATGGCCTATTCGATTCTGAGTGGAGAGAAGCTTATGTTTTAACGAAGATGTTTATTATTTTTTTTTTTTTGTTTGTTCTGTGGACAATTTTTCTACCAGCGATCTTCGATTTTCATGTGTAAGACTTTTTCTGAAAGAAAATCGGTATAGCGAGGTCATTTTTCGATTTTCTCAATAAGTTTCACATCAAATGTAAAAAACTAAAAAACAACTGAGAAAACACGGGAAAAAAGGGATCCATTTTAATTTTGGAATGTAAATAATTGGAATTTTACCATAATATGATATAAATATTGTTGGCAAAGCAACATTATCAACTGCACTTTTTTTAGAATCACTTTTTTCGATAGCAATGGTTTATCGTTACTTACAGGTGTACATTAAATTACTTAAAACAGTGACTGCACCCGACCCCATTATCCTAGGACGTCTTTTTTATTTTTATAATTCTAAATTTATTTTATTGTGATACGAGTAATTTACTAAATGAGAAATTTGAAATTGCTTGTCTTTTAAAATGTCTTGATAGTTTGTATCAAACTTTGTTGTTTCAATCAACAGCGTTTCTTATAAATGTTCGTTACTTAAGATGGTTCTATATTTATATTTAACGTGTTTTCTATTATTGAAAACGTCTATTCATATGTCGGTGGAGCTAAATATTGAAATCATTTCACGTACATATTTTTTCTGATTTGGATAATATTCCTCAGGCAACATAGTGTAAAGTTGTTGGAGTGTAGTTTCCTTGAAATAGTTTTTGGAATGGTTATTTGATTTGAGCTCGATGACTTTAAGCTGAAGTTCTGTTGGTAAAGTTTATATTTCTATGGTAAATGGATGTTCAAAAATTCCAGATATTCCACTTTTAAGTTTTGGTCGGGGGAGAGTAGTGATGCATTATTAAGAAACCGTGCGCCGTGCTACCATACAAATGATACTCCACTACTCTTCCCCGACCAAAACTTAAAGTGGAATATCTCGTGAATGGAAATCAAAAATTTCGCACAAAATTTTTTCAAACTAAATTCCTATCTATTTATGGCATTTTCAATATAGATTGTCATTTGAAAATCAAAATTAGATAGTCGTTCCACCCCCAAAAATAAGGGTGACACAAACAAATAATTGATAATTGAAAATTTAAAAACTATTTGTTTCTTAAGTTTTTGAAAATAAAAATTCAAAAATAAATGAATACTTTCTGAAATCATGAGTGTTCATCGATAAAAGAATCACTCGGTATATATTATGCATCTATATGATGAGCCGACGTTAACATTTTTAAAAAAATAAATATATTGTAAAAATGATTAATTTTAATTTTTAATACAAAGTTAAATTAAAAAAAAATCTGAAAGGATTTTTTTTTTTATAAGAAAATAATAACTTTTATAGTCTCATCTGACATTATGTTTCTACAAGAAACCCCGTTCAATTAAAAATATTTTTCAAAAATTACCTATACCGAATATTAAACTAGATTACCACCGTATCACTTACTATATTACACTATTATGAAATGTATTCTTGTATAGCGCGGGGAAACATTATAAAAAGCGAAACACATAAATAATTTTACATTCCCCGGAAACTATATTTTCCAAATAATATACCGAAATCAATAACTGTGTAGGATAATATATTAGTAATAATAATAAAATAAAATAAAAAAAAAAAGTAACGCACAGGACCGCGCGTTGGGCACTTGTTCCGGTTCACTGCGATTTCGGTATGTACAATATTATTATAGTAGGTAGCTATGCCACAGTATACTATTACATTATTATTACTTTAAAACTTGAACGCAACAGTTTAGTATAGTGCTATCGAAAAACGATCCCTACCCCGAGTGTAGCTCATAAATTTAATTTAAAGAATTGTTTATGGCTCTTTTCGCCGTTTTTACAATTTTCGGGAAAGCGTATGTTATTTTAAATTCTGGAAAATTAAAATAAGAAGACTCGTTTTGAAGTACCACCTGCGTTCATTTCCGGGCCTCCTATATTATAGCTGTTACCTGCATTAGACTAATAATAATATTATTTTATTCACATTGCTCGAAACACATTTCATATTTTCCATCGTAAATATAACAGAATTGTAGTCAAATATTTGATGTATGTGTTATGTATAGACTGCAGCCGTTTCGAAATAAACCTAATAAGTATATCTATCCAAAATGCTACAGGAATGTGTATTCGACTGTTGATTTTAACATCAGGGGTTAGGTATATCCGTTAAACGCTGTAAAAAACATCTATTGCATTTGACCTTTGTATCGTTACAGTAAATCGAATTTATTATTTAAAATTTAAGTACAAACTAAAAGAGTATAATTTGTATTTCGTAGAGAGTTGAACCCTCAACCCTCAAAAAACCCCTATGCAGCGTTCGCCACTGGTTTTTAGTAAAGCACTCGTAATAAAACGTTACCGGTTTCGATATTAATTAAATATTGGACTCCGAGTCACTTTTGGTTTTATTCTCGGAGTATACATTCTTGTATATAAAGAAATAATACAATTCGCAAAATATACGTTCATACGCCACCATGCCAAAGTAACGTGTTATTGAGTTTCCAGACCTTCCATAATAACTTTACTGTTTTTATTGCAACTCCCATACAAATTTACTGCGTATAACTGACCTCGTATTATACACATATTATATTCAATTATTGAAAAGGTTTTATACATATAGTATTTCCTATTGACTATTGAACATATTATTGTTTTCTCGTGGATGCTTATAATGCGGGGGAGGGTTTCCGTCCGACCGATTTCAAAACTCCCGATTTTTGTATGTCGAATACACAATTTAAAGTAATTCACAATTTATCAATGGCGTCGAAACCTATGTCCGAGTACAAGTATTGGCTGGTGTCGGTAGTTGACATTATAACTTAATACAAGTCAATCGTAATCAGCATAGTTTATATTTGTTTTTAAACTTTCGGACTACCAAGGATAAAATTATTTGCAAGATTGTAAATTGTATTATGATAATACGTGACGAAGCAAAAACTTCAATACGAATTAATTTTTTAACTGAGTGATATATTATAATCGTAGAGACCTATAATTTTCATAAAATACACTTAATTTCGATATACTTTCTAGAATTGTGGAGTACAGTTTTGCAAATATATATATTGATGTTTTTTAAGTTATTTAAAGCGATTTGCAATTTTTGAAGCCCCCTCACTTTCCCGCAGGTATGTGAATATAGTGGTGAAGTATTGAATACAATATGTAGTCTTTATAATACTGTGGATTTTGAAAATTATCTGCGCGTATAGTTTTAACTGTTCTAATTTATATGTAACGTAGTCTGCAATAGACAAGACGATCTATTTAAATAGCTACACTTGATATTTCGAAAAGTATTCAAACTTAAAAGCGGAATATCTCGTCAACGGTTTTACGGAAATAAAAAAACGACTACACCAACATTTATTTAAACTAATATTCTACCAGTATTTATAGAATTTTAAATATAAATTGCTATTTGAAAAAAAAAAAAGAAGGAAATTGCGTGAACAAAGTAATCAATACTTTTCGAGTGTAGCCACTTAAATACACACCGCCTGGTAAGTATAATAATACTAGAAACGAATAATTATTGTATAGGTACGTCTATTAACAAGTCGATATCCTCGAACAAACAATTATTTGATTTTAAACACGTATACAGACAGTTCTATTACTTATAGGTGCGATATATAATATTTAATATCATAAATAATGGGATATGGAGACGCGTCAAATTTAGGCTACGGGGAAAAAAAAAAATTGAATTTTCAAGGTGGTGTTTAAATGCATAATACTGTTGTTGTAATACGCGTGTCCATATATAAATACCGTCTACGCCGAACGTATAGTACGCATTATTATAGATCGACACGATCATTTCTAGCCGGCGTTGTTGCGCGATGCATTTCAGTACTCGTTTGACGTTTTTTATTTATTTGTCGGTTTTGTCGACATGTACGGCGTTTTCCGACGAACCCGCGAATTCCGGTCGTGGCGGTCACCAGCGAAACGTTTCTCGTTACATCCCAGGGGATTTTGAACGTTCTTCGCCCGATCCAACGGCGAATTCCAAAGATTTCAGTAATATCAATAGTAATTTTCATCATAATAGTAGCGTTTCCATGATCATCAACAGTACGGACAACCATCACCGGTTCCCCAAGACGTGGGTGGCGAATTTGTTCTACGACGCGTTGGTCAACTTTACCGTGATGAAAACGGTGGGCAGTTCGGCGTGTCAAAAACAGACGCAAATGTATATCAGACATTTGGCCAACGACTCGTTGTGGGCAGTACAAAGTGAGTAAAAGAATTATAAAATATAATATATCAAATTTCAAACAATATCGTGAACTGTAATATGCAAACACGAGTTCTATGTGTACCAACTACCTAGTTAAGACATCGCGGAAGCGAAAATTATTGAAATTTTCAACTGCAAATTACTTATAGTGCGCAATTTTTTTTAAAGATTATCGAAATAATTAATCGACAAATTCAAATTTACCACATGTAAATATCACGTCTAATGCACTTCACGTTCTACTCACTACTACTATTACCACTATTGCTTTTGAAAAATGCATACGTTTACATTAAATTATTGTATTCTTTTCAACAAGTATAATCGAATAAAATTAAACCGAATGTGTAGGATAATAGTAAGTTAATTTTAACAATACACGAAATATGTTACTCGTCCAAGTTGAGTATAAATTAATTTTACAAGTATATTAAAAAGAAAAGAAAAAAATGTAGTTAATAAGCTACATTGATTATATACCCAACATACTTTTTTTTGAGCATTAAATCGTATACAACTGATTTTTAAATTATTTGAAGGAATATAATATTTAGTATACCCACAGAGTTTTAAATTTTAATAGAAAAAAAAAAAATGATTGAGCAGAGTGTTCGATTTAAATATTTTTTTTTGGTATATTTAAATTGAACACTTTATTAATTTGTAACAACAAAATAAACTACAATTGTTCTTGTTTTTAACGAATTCTATCAGGAATTTGACCTTAAAATGATTATAGAAATAAATCATCCCAATATACTACGCTAAACTTTTGTTTACCACTAAATTACAATTTCAGTGGCAACGTGGGAATGGTTCTATGAATCCGAAGACGCGTAGGTTTTTTTTTTCAATACGTGATTTGATGGTTTATTCAGCTGGGTGCCCCGTAGTAGGTTATTTCGTGGATATTTTGGTAAAAATGAGTTGATTTAAGCTTAAATAGTTTAACAAAAATCCTTAGTACTTTAAAAAGCTAGTTAAATTAGGTGGATTTATTTAATAATAACAAATTTCAATATATTGGACATTTTTCTAAAACCCAAAAAGTTGCATTTGTATAAATTGAAATATAATTGTAAAGTATTTTTGATTTTAAGATTTTCGATAAAATTTAGTTCTCCCTTAGCGTTTAAGGAAAAGTTTATGGCGAGACTTGCTATCGAAAATCACCTCTAAATATTTGATGGTTGGAGCAAGATTCTGCTATCAAAAGGTAATTTAAACTGCAGAGAGAAAAAAAAAACCATTACGATAAAACTATAATACCTCCTCGGAATCTAAAATATTTATATCGAGTAAAACATTTTAATTTTAATTTATCCGTAACGCGAGCTATGTCGAATCTAGCACATAAGATACACATAAGACCGATGCAGCACTCAAATACATTAAAAATAATGACACAGTCAAATTAAATACTATCGAAATGCAATTATCGAAATAATGCCTCTACATTATAATATGTTACGTATTTTTTGTTCCGAAAAAATATTAGAAGTAAACAACTGCGTAACGAAATGTACTAATAATATAATGACGATTGTAACTATTCAATTTTGAACCGGGTCCAGGCGCCGTATCGTTTGTCGCGTACAAAATCGCATCAGATCTTCATTAGAATATAATATCATATCGTCTCGCCTAATACCGACGCGATGAATTCATAATAATAATAATAATTGCCATCAGCCGGAGACAAAAATAATGTACGTATGATAACGTTACTATCGTGTGAATATTATGCACAGTGTCCGATTCTTGGAGCCGATATCCGAACGGCATACTCGTCGGCACCACACACCAAATGGGTGTTTACGAAGAGTGCGTCGAAGTTCACCGGCCGGTCCGAGGCAAGTATTGCATACCGGACGTCCATCTCGGAACGGCGACCGGCGAAGATTTCGGCAAACCCGACGGCGAACTGCCCGGAAACGATCACGCGTGGCGCGAAATTCTCGGGGTACGTAAGTATAATAGTAAATAATAGATAATATTATATTGAGCCGTCTGCGTATGGGTTACATTTTTTTTTTTTTTGTGACAAATTCGAATTTTTCCTAAACTCAGGTACCTACTTACACGAAATCGAAAAAATAATTTATAATCTTTATGAATAAAAATCCATCGGTCCAGCGCCCTCTCGACCCCTCTGGACGGCACTATTATTTATCATCGTTTCCTTACTTTGTGTGCCCTTCATATAGCTTATATTTCACATTTTCCCTGCGTTCTACACATCAGATTCCTTCTCAAATGACAAAAAATAAAACGCAATATGAGCAATATTACTACAGTCAAGTTTTCCCTAGCCGACTTAATGCTGATACAATATTCATGTTTATTTTTTTTTCATTTAGTGAAATTTGCTCACTGGTGTTAATAATGTACTTAATTAAATTAAATTTGTATTTATTTATTCGTGATTTGTATTCACTTGATACCCATTAACCACGACTACCCCTCCACCCTCTCCCACTTCATGGTCAATTACCAACTCCTTTTTCTAGACAAACGAGTTATCCCATAACTTTTCGGTAATGATGGCGAATTGAACAAACGGTGGGGTCGGGGGTTGGAAGTTCAAAACCTTTTAAAAGTACATCCCCGACAAAAATTCTATTCATTTTAATCGAGTTACTTTTATAAGTTTTAAAGGGTTTTTAAAATCCGGCATTACCTGTGAAAACATTAAATATAAACATAAAAACGGTTGGGGAGGGGGTTGAAAAGTAGAACCACCGAAAGACGCATTGTTTGTACTTATACCATATACATATATACAACATCATTTCATCCTTCTGGCTTGATTTGGGGAATTGCAGTAGGGGTGTACAAAGTTAAAAAAAAAACACCTTCTTCTCACAACAGGTTCATATTAAAATTCAACCAAAATGTTATCGCTTCAATCCGCCCATAAAACAATTATTTCTCTAGTTTGATGTCTTTTGGTCCACGGAAGCCCGCTAATGTACCCGGGGGTGGGGGGAGTATAAAATATTTAAACAGATATATTATATCAATATAACAATATATAATAACAGTGCAGTAATTTTTATTATCGCGGGAAAATGTACAAAAAAATACCGTTGATTTGTAATTCAGTTTGTAGATAATGATAACCGAATACACAGGGACAACGTGAAATTCGGTATTTGTATACCCGACTCTTGCACCGCTGCCGATCTCGAGATTTCGTTGCAAAAGCAGTTCGACAAACATTTTCTACCGCACCGAGTCAAAGCTCTGGTCCGAGTCCAATCGATATTGTGTTCCACGGATAAGGACGAGTATCCGTACGACGCCGGATTTTATTTGACCAGGTGATCACGTCTTCATTTTAATATATTTATATGTTTATTTGATGCGACAAAACCACGCGTGCACAAGTTGTTGTCATTGAAATTAACCCAAATGATGCATACTCTCAGTGTAGGTTCCCGTAAAATCTTAATAAAATAATTAGGTTTTTTTGAATTTGAAATATATCTTAATTCGTGTAAGTTTCATGTATGCGGGTACAATAAAATACTATATTTAGTGTTCACTACTATTACATATTTTAAGTATAAGCGGTACCTACGTGGAAATAAGGAATTAGGTATAATGTCTTGATAAAAATCAGTTACAGTTACCACATATCGGTAAATAATTGAAATAAATATAAGAACTACAAAATATGAAACAACTATAAAATAACACGGTTGCATAAAAAAATGAAACAGTTTAAAGCGTGACACATATTGAAACAATCGAAAAATGGTAAACCTTGGTTATTTCGAATTTACAAATATATATATTATAAAACCAACGATATTATATCCACCTAATCTCAAATGGAAAAAACGCAATACAATATTTAATATTGTATTACGTTTTTAATACACATTATTATGGTCCTTGTAAAAAAGAATATATTTAATTTTTTAACAGATAGATAGCGCTGTAATTATGGTAGTTATTATACTGATTCAATTCGTGTTGTAGCAAGGGTTTAATGATCTCGCAGCTTTATTGGCTTTTAATATGATTAATGCTCATTAAATAGCCGCAAATAATCGAAGGCACGGATCCAAATTAAAGTATGATCCATTAACTCAATGCGATAATCTATTTTTGAAAAATTATAAATTAACTTAAGATTTAGTTAACGCAACAAATAGCTATAAATAAAGTAGCTGGTTCAATGCATGACGTAATTGTCATACATTGAACCAGAAAGATTTTCAACTATAACTATCTCCGAAAGGGTAATAAGTTAAAAATATATTATTGATCATTAATTGAAATTGGATTCCGAGCGTAGCGGTTTTACAATGGTGTTTGTTTCTTTGTTCTTTGTTCTAGACTGTGGACACGTTTTTTCCTAGTAAACTTCCCCCCGATTTTTACGTGTAGTAACTTTTCTGAAAGTTCTAGTTAATTAGATGGTACTTTAAAGTGGCCATTTTTTTGATTTTCAACGCCATTATTTAAATAAAAGCACTTAAATGGGAAAAAACGTAGGAAAACGTATTATTCCACGATTTCATTATTTTATAAAAACACGGATAACGTTTTCTACCAGAAAAAATGATTTAATCGAAAAACCGCAAGACACCATTTTTATTGACATTTTGATTTAATTTTTTGGGGTATAATTGCCAAAACTTTTGAACTTTTAAGGAATTTCAATTGTTGGGAGTTTTTTATTCGGTTATAAATACACGTAGAGACTTAAAACTTGATAATAATACTTATTGGACTTACATAGAGGTGGTAAAATTTTCAAAATTATCGAATTTCCTTTTTCTAATTTTTTTACAATACTTTATTAATTTGTTTTTAATACATTGTAAACTACTATTATCCTAGAAAACTTGCTTCGATATATAAGTGTAGCACCTTTTCTGAAAGTCAATTTTATCTACTTGGTAAATGTATAGGTCATTTTTTTATTTTAAGAACGATATTTAAAATAAAAATGATTAACCGGCAAAAAAAATACGAATTTTTCTTGATTTCGTGATTTTAAATAAGAACCTACCACATTTTCTAGCACAAATATGGTTCCAATTGAAAATCAACAAGAGAACTTTTTTGTTGAATTATTAATCTTGTTTTTAATGATATAGTTCTTTTTTTTGTATTTTTGAATTAGTTTTTATACTAATCGGGAAAAAACATAGGAAAAACGTATAATTTTACGGTATCATTATTTTATATTAGTACGGAAAACGTTTATTATTAGGAAAAGTGCTTTAATCGAAAAATGATAAGAGACATTTTTTGTTCCATCTTGTATCTTATGGAAAAAGTCGTTTTTTGATTTCATAATGATTCGGAAAAACCAGAAGAATACGAAGTTGTTGTAATTCAGTTAAAAATATTTATAGCGACTTGAAAAATGGAGAGAATGCCCACATTTTGTAATCAAATTTAAATGAAAATCGCAAAAAAAAATGATGGCACTTCAAATTATGTATTACCAAACTGCGCTCGGAGTCGTCTTTTGTTAGCAACGGTTTATCGTTGATAAACGTCAGATATAAATGAAATAACCTTATGTATCTTACCTTCCCAACTTCTCACCACAACAGTGGCCGCACCCATTCCCAGTATCAGCTTTTTTTTATTATTAAAAGTTTATGTCTAAACTAAAAAGATAAGTAAAATACATGTCCGGTTGTTGTTTTGAATAGTGTATTTTTTTTATGTTTTCCATTATCATTATATTAATAGTATATAAATATTATGAAAAATGAATTAAATTAAAATTATAAAAACTAATAGGTAACTACAAAACGTTGATAAAAAAGAGACGGGTGGCGGTGGTGTTATCACAATTGTTATCATGGTAACATTAGTTACCAATAGCATATTATAATATGTTCATGCTTTAAAACGATCAAAGAGTTTTGAAAACTGAAAAATTAATGTAACGTTTAAATTTGAATGTCCCAATCCATACACAAAATTTTATTATTTTATAAATACATTGTAACCAAAAACAATTTATTAGTCATGTAGTGCTGCTCGAATCGAATATATTGGAAGAATAGCACGTTTGTGAGCAATAAAATATGTGTAACAAACGACGACTTTAATTATATTACTTAAGAAATATATTTTCTGTTTGTACAGGCATACGTACTGGTGACTGGATGGCTATACACCTATATAGGTATAAGCAATTAATATGCGTACAGGGCCAAGGAAAAGAAGGGACGCCCGGCGTTGGATGGGTATCATGGGGTGGAAATTATTATTATTATGTTATTAAATTATTCTTAAATATACTTACTATAAATTAATTTACTTAGCCCGTAAAATGATTCTTCATAAAAATACGCATGTATTAAACTTTTTCAACGAGTGCGGTGACGCATCGCGGAGTAATGATACAAAATATAATTTAACACCCCCCCCCTCCCTTATATACGTACTTACCTTATATCAAAGGCCAACACTTGATAATAATTTTAATTCGTTTTTAAACTGTATATTTGACTTGAATACGGCATATAGGTACGCTGCAACTTGTTAAAATATTTGTATAGTGATTTAAACTACCTTCATAAATAATATTACGTAAAACACGAATTATGTTGATAAAGCACAACTAAGTTTGGTCTGAGTTTAGACAATATTGGTTATAATACAGTATACATACTTTATATGAATAGGTACATACTTATAATACTTTTAATTCGAGTACCTACGTACAATATGCATATTCCTTTTCCGAACGTTTTAATTTTTGCAATAATTATGTTTAGGTATACGGATATTTTCCACTATACCTATATACAACCTACGCGTATTATTATTAAGTTTGGGATTAAAATTAGTTTCGTATAGTTGCACATCAACTTAATAAACTTTACCAGCATACATAATTATTGACGTATACCTATATAAGGACGAGCAGTGATCTGTAGTGAGTAGAGAGTTTTCAAAATATACGGCAAGTACCTGTATAAGTTTATTAAGTTACTCTCGTATATTATCCATAACATATTTTATCATAGGGGAATTCTAACAAAACGTAATAACATTTGGGGTAGGCCTGTTCCAGTTCTCGGTCCTTCAGATACCGAAAGAAACGATAATATTAGCGGTTCTAGCATGATATTTATCGGTTTCGGTTCTTATTATTATTATTATTTTTTTTTTTTATGCGGTCTCGCTGGTTTTAATCATTCGTCGGTATCGGTATCGAGAACCGAAAGAACAATTTTCTGAACCGGACAATAACCGGTACCGATGTTTTTCAGGAACCGGCACATCCCTAAATAATATGTTTGGTCCGATAATATTATTCACTACGCAAATAATTGTTCAACCAGTTAATATTTTACTTTATTTTACTATATTGCTTTCACAATATGATATTTCGTTTTCAGCTCACTAGTCGGATCGATATTTTTGTTTTGTTGTTTGTCGACGGCATACCATTTAATCGTCATCGTCCGGAGTAACAATAACCGCGGTGAAAAGAGCTGTAAGTAAAATGTATTTTGTTTAACACGCCCAGTTATAAAGTCGCCTGTCGTATTAACACAAAAATACAATGTTATAACGTTTTAAGTTATTCATCGGCACTTACTAGAAAAAATTATTTTTATTTTCTCCGGGAACCGAATGTATTACGGACAGACAGGGTATAGGAATCGCTGATAGTAATATGATTACAACGTACACCGGAATAGAATATTACTGCGGAACAGACACGGTTTTCTATTTCATTGTTATCATTTTTTTTTCCGGGCTTTCAGTATTGTTCTTAAAACGATGTGTGTTCATCTCGAGATCGTAGTGTACAGTTTTTTATATTTTTTTTTCTTGTTCTTCGAAATTAGTTACGATTGTTTATTCAATTTGGTAGGCGCCTATTGTATTCTGCGGGTGTACGTAGATTATTAAGAACGACAGTAGGGCGATTTTTCCAGTATCGGGGGAAAATATTAAAAATCCAGTTACGCATTAAAAGAAATGTGTTGCCCGCTGGCTACAAGCGAGAACTGAACCATCCCTTTTAAATACACGTGTAGCCGGTTAATTGTCATTGTTGTTGTTATTATTGTAGACGTCCGCGACCACAATGAGCTGTGCGGAGGAGTATTTACACATACAATACCGTAATGTTAAAATACATTGTCGTGCGTCATCTTTGTGATATAATATTCGTTTGACGATTATTTTATTGTCGGCAATACAGGTAATTATTCCGTGTACGAATGTTGTGCAAAACTTCCCTTTTGTTTGCGATAATTCAATATACATGTTATTATTATTATTATTATTACCGTCGTACGTATTATACGACTGGAATAATATGTGCTGAAATTTTCGTACAAACTCCGTTATTATTATTATTATTATTATGTGCGATTGTTTGATAAAATATCGTTTTTGTCCCGACAATATTATAGTGGTTTTATCGAAATACGCGTACGTTTTTAAATTTCCACAAAACAATCTATTATAATATTGGTGCACTACGGAGTTAACGGCGCGTTCTAAAACCCCGTGTAAATAAAATTCTGACAATGGTCCTATTAAATGTGGCGGACCGCGCGAAAAACGATTTCTGCGAATACTAACACAACGGTGCATTGAGAATTGCATTCCGAAAAAATTAACACAATTCAGAACGTCCGAATCGCATGCCATCTTGTACAGACGGTTCTGTCCGTATTATTGCATTTCAGGTGTTACAGAAGTCTGTCCGAATTGCGCACCACGTGTACAAATTTGCTTATCATAACTTTATTTTTTATTTAATTTTTGAAAAACAAAAATAATAACAACTAAAGAAAATTGTCTAAAAATATCTATTTTTATTTATTCATAAAAAAAAAAACAAAAAACTATAAAGTTTATATGCTAGTATTTATAGTTTATAGAAGGAAATTATCTTATAACATAAATCAAAAACGTATCTCTTCAAGAACACTGCCAAACGACCCACTGTACCGTATGTAATAAACAATAGACTAATCGAATTTTAACACAGACGTCTACGTGCAAACAAATTTAATAATAATTCCTGCCATACGTCATACCCTTGAGACAATAGACACAATTATCTTATAATATTATTATAAAGCAATATAATATTTGAAGCTTTCAAATATTATTTTTCTGTTTTAATCAAAGTATTTACACTTGCAACCCAAAGAAGTTTCCACAAAATTAATTATCTCAGCTTTTTTTTTTTTTTTTTTAACCAATCGTAACATTGCTGTGAAAAATCAAATTAATAATGCAAAGGTTAACGGGAAAAAGTTATTAAATTGAATTAGGCCGTACTATCTACTGTGTATATAATATTAATCACATTTTTCTTGGTAAAAATTTAAATCGTGTTTTTGTTTAGTAGTAAAGAAAAACATTTTCCGTTTGTATTATAGAATAATATGATATTTTTCACGTAATCAATTTTTTTAATATTTTTAAATTTGGAAAGGTCGAAAAGCTCGTAGCTTAAGGAGTTTTTTTTGTGTGGATGGGTAGTGGTTTTAAATGAATTTGGCTAAAGTTTAATTTACACTAAATCTCCGTGACTTGAAAAAAGTCAATTTTTCATGAACTTTAATAGGTATGTAAACATAAAATTGGCTTATTAACTTTTAACAGTGTGGTAAATTTAATTTGTAATTATTATATCTATCAAATTATAATAGAAAATATGTATGCCTAAAAAATGTATACAGAGTTAAAAAGACGTCTTAGGATAATGGAGACTAGTGCAGCTACTGCTATAGGTAGTTTAATGTATACCTGTAAGCAACGATAAACTATTGCTTATGAAAAAACGTTTCTGAGCGGAGTTCAGTTGATAGTAATGTTTTGTCAACAATATAAATGCCATATTATAGTAAAATAATTAAATAGTCTCTATATATTTTCTTTAATAATATTTGTTTATTGTTGCCCGATTTACCCGCTTTTCCCGGTTTTTCATATTTGTTGAAAAAACTCCAGAGAAAATTGAAAAACAACATCTCTAAAGTATCTCCCCAGTGAAATTTCCTTTTAGAAAAATTTCTATCATTAAAAGTTGGAAAAAAATTGCTGACAAAAAAGTTATCCACGGAAAAAAAATATCATAATATTATACAAATATATTTCGTACATTTTCCCGGTTTATTTCAGTTTTTCACATTTGATGAGAAAACTCTTGAAAAAGTCGAAAAATGACCTCTTTAAGGTATCTCTTCCCACTGATATCCTTTCAGAAAAGGTGCTACACGTAAAAATTGGAACAAGCCCTCTGGTAGGAAAGTTGTCCATAGAAAAAAAAAAATAAATACTTAAATAAATATCTTTGTAAAACCGTAATCTAAAATCTTTCAGGAGTGTAATAATACGATAGTTCCCATACGGGATACATGTAATGGTTTCTTTAAGTTATTTTTTTTTTTTTTTAAATTAAACTTGTATTTTCATGTATTCACTTTTTTGTCGATTTTAAGTTCATCGAAAGTGTTCATATCATTATTTATGTTGTCGGCATAATCTGGTTTTTAACGAATCCACCATATTCATAAACTCGTAAGTAAATATTAGACAGGTAGTCTGTTAAAAAAAAAAAATCAGATCACAAATGTGAAAAGGACGTCTGCAGACCATGGTCGATTATTAGTAAAGATAAAATTTGTATGCAGATTTGTTATCAGCTACATACAATAAGGTGTTTTTAAAAAAAATGTAAATTTGAATAGGCCGCTTGTTGACTATAATAACCACAATTGCGTTTTAATTTAACCCTAAAAATGCTGTTTATTGTTGTTATTATCTGGTATTCAGTCACCTCGCAACGGAACGGGAAAATTCGGGCCTATTGTGTACATAGGTCCGCCACCCAGTTCAATAACAATGATAACACCAAGTGTTATGACAATATCTCTCGAGAACCGTCTGTTTCCGTCAAACGTTTTAACGACCGTTTCCGCTGCCGGACATCGCTGGTTTTTTTTCCCCCTATTGTGTATCGGGAATAAAGATACGACTACTACTATACCGACCACTATTATAGATACTGCGCAGACTGTCCATTAATTTGTTGTCGTTGCCGTATACATTCCATGTGTTTATAGCGATGGCGATTAATCGATCACATTGTCCTTTAATTGTGTTGTTATCCGTCCGCTTTTATTTTTACTGCAGATAAAATGCCGGAAATACTTAATTCGTTCTCGATAATCCGCAACGGACGAGATTTGATCAAGTACGATAAAAACAACGAGCTGAACATTTTCAACGGGCTGAAAGTCATAACAATGGTGTTGGTGCTGTTCGGCCATAAATTTTTGTATTTAATAATAAATCCGATCATGTATGGAAAAATGTTGGAGAGGGTAAGTATTACATACGTGTAAACGCGGTTTTAAAATTGAATAATATTAAATGTTAGTTTCATCATGATTAATATTATAAAATAATAATCGTTCATACGACATTGTTTGATTTTATTATCATTATTATTATTATTTTTTTATTACTATTCAGGTTTACACGGTCGGACCGGATTTCTTATTGACGTGCTTAAATTTGGTCGATCCGTTTTTTTACATAACC
The DNA here is from genome assembly GCA_902439185.1 of Cinara cedri. NCBI lineage: Eukaryota > Metazoa > Arthropoda > Insecta > Hemiptera > Aphididae > Cinara > Cinara cedri. Next base: position 611,931 of record CABPRJ010001927.1, on the reverse strand, counting down.
GGGTACCTGGTGTACGTCTTGTTGATACGACAGTTCACTAAACCCGCGACTAATTGGCATCAGATTCCTACTGTAATCGCTTACAAATATTTGAGGTACCTACTACCTATACGTAACAATTTTTTTCATATACCACCTATATTATATCATATGAAAAAAAAAAAAAAACAAATAACATAAAAAAATTCAATTTTTTTTGTAGTATGAAAATGGTGCACATCAGTGCACGTTATTGTTAAAATAATTGTTTTTCGATTTTTAAAGAATTTTACCGTCGTACGTGGCCGTGATGTTACTTACGGCTTTTGTCATTCCGCATTTGGGTGACGGACCGTTTTGGGCATCCAGGATATGGCCGGAGGCTGAAAATTGTAAAAATTATTGGTGGGCCAACTTGTTAGCGGTTAGCAACTTTATCAAAGTCAAAAATCAAGTAAATAAAATTAAAAGCCATTTGATTTTTTTATTGTTAATAAATCAGTCGACTGTTGATTTATTTAATTATTAAACGGTTCCATACTTTATGTTCACAATACTCTCATCGGTATACATACGTATAGTAAGTAAAATTCGTCGGTCGAACGTACAAAAAAAAAAGGAATACAACCTCACCATCACTGTACAATACTGTTACAATGCAGTTGTCTTTTATTAAAAATAGGGAAATTATTTTGTATTTCTTAAAAAAAAAAAAAATTCCGACACGATCACGATGGCGTAAAATCGTTGAATCTCTAGTTTTTCTTCTTCTGGTTTTTCAATTTTACGATTGGTTAGTTGCAGCCCTTTTTTGCACGTTATATGTTTCTCTTTTAAAACTCAAATCCTCCAACTCTCGATAACTTTTTATTCCCATCATGTCCTTAAGCCTTTGCGGTACATAATATTCTATCCATGGTCTTCTTCATCCAATTTCACCTGTGAAACTTAAGTTGAAACTAATGTGACTTATTTTTGTTTATAATTTGCTAAAGTTCGTAAAATCTGAAATATTATTGTAATTTTATGTACATTTATGTATACAAATAGGATTATTATAACTTACTACTGAGTACACAATGTATACTTAGTATAATACATGCTTCGACGTTTGAATATTATTAGGTATTACAAAAACTTTTTATATACTTAGCTTAACAGCGCTCCGATCAAATTTAAATAGATTCTCGTGCTGAGTCGTGCCAAAAAAAAAAAAATTCTCCTCTAGTACGTAAGTTGTTCGCGGATATTAGACTTCCTTGTAACGAAATCCACAGTTCTTTTGCATTCTATAACGATATACTATTAGCGTATTCACGTTCGCTGTTTCACTGTATAGTAAAAGTTTTTCAATTTATTCACTTGCAGCAAACACTATCGCGTGTCTCCCCGGCAAAACGCTGGTACCTATATATTATTATACGACAATAATTTATAGTTTAATATATTTTAATACACTATTATTTTCGGTTCGATTTTCTCTTGTAATAAGATTTATGATAATTTCGTTACGGTGTTACAGTGTCTCATCGCTGGCTGGTATATATCGTGTCTCCTGCAGCTTCTCGTCATCGGAATTGTCGTGGTTTACGTTCGCGCTAAAAACCCGCGCGTCGGGATCTGCGTAATGGTTTTGCTTTTGTGTTCGTCGCTGATCACACCGTTCGTCATGACGTACATATACCAGGTTTACGGAATAATAAGAATAATGTTATCGTGAGTATTATAGTTGCAGTATATAAACAATATTATTATGATGGCGTTCGTAAATCGTCGAATACTGCGCGATATAATACAATATTATTAAAAATTATTATAGTATTGTGAAATAGTTTTTTAGAAAGTCCCGACAATTCGTTCGAATTCAGTAACATGTACCGGCCATTTTATTTGAGGGGCACGCCGTACTACGCCGGTCTGTTGGCCGGCGTAACGGTAGAAGAGCTGAAGAAACGAGCCGTAAAATTCTCTCCGGTATCGTATAGTAATCAAATTTACCTAATTTAGATGGGGGCGTAATTTCAATATTAGCTGAGGTAGGACACTAGGGCATAAAAATGGCCAATAAATAAATAATAATTAATTGTATACATTATACATTCATAAAACCAATGAACAATTACGTTCAAAATTAAATTTGCATTCACATTTATTTTAAATTTAAACAAAAAAATACGGACTTACTTCGTGTGATGGATGGGCCACTGTTGTAGGTGAGAAGTTTTTAGAAGAGAATAGGAGAATTTAATGTTTTGATTAATTTTTGATAAATCGTTGCTAACTAAAAACGATTCTGAGTGGAGTTCGGTTATACCTTATACATTGTTTGAAAGGTTGTAATATTTACGATTTTCGTCGAAATTTGATTCTAAAATTCTTAAAAAAAAAAAATATTCTACATTACACTGAATTTTTAGATTCTGAGTGGAGCGAGAAATATATTAGTTTTACAATGATATTTAATTTTTTTTTACCTGTGAACAATTTTTTTTACCAGCAATTTTACTCCAATTGACTATGAGAGCACTTATAACAAAGAAAATTTGACCGAGGTGGTACTTTAAGGAGGTGACTTTTTGATTTTCCCACGAGTTTTCCTAACAAATAGAAAAATCCGGGGGAAAAAAATGTTTGTTGTGTCACGACCCGAAACGGCTCTTAGGCCGGTCCAGCTGCAGCCGGCCCAAAGCTACTTGAAAATCTATGGTTGGGTAAAATGCATACTTCTGTTCCCCTGCCCCCAAATAACGCCCCTGTATCTAATTTATATTATATACTGATAAAAATGATTGGTTTTTTTTCTCCTCTTTTATTAATAGCGTATCGTCTATGCCGGGACTATTATCATCAGCGCGATTTGCGTTTGGGTTCAATTGTACGGAGCCGTGTTCTACGACGTAAACAGGCCGTACAGCGTACTCGAACAGTCGTTATACGCGACTCTCAGTCACTGCACGTGGACCGTCATACTATTTTGGGTTACACTGTGTCATTTCACTTCGGGCTACGGTACGTGGCGACCTGTCTATATAATAATATGTAAACGAATAAGATAATAATGATAATATTATGTAAATAACAATTGTCAATTAATATTAAATCGTCATCTGTTTTCACCGACCGGATATTTTATAATGCGGGGTGCAATTTGTTTAGCACGCTCACCCCGTTTTTATGACGTTTAAATAATAATGGATTTATTGAAATTCTGCCGGTTTTTTTTTATTGGAAAAATGTACACATAAAGATTAGGTGTATTTTTAATATGGGCACTTGAATACATTTTTTTTCAATACCATTACAAGGGTATCCGTGATGAAAATATACCATAAGCTTGTGTTTTTAAATCTGAGAATGCCGTTAATATATTTCATTATCATTAGCATTTTCTAAAATATTTGATGGGTCGAAGTTAAAAATCAAAATATTATATCTATATAATTATAGAGAGGAAACGATAGTCGATAATACAGAGAATAGAGATAAATTATAACATTGATCTGAAATTGGTAGCACAAATAAAATACTGCTATACCAAGCCCGAGTTTGATACTTAAAAATCACACTGAACAGTAAGTTCATTTAGCTGTGAGTATATACTAGTATACAATTTCTGAATTTATAAAAACATTTTGCACTCAGTCTGAACAAATCACAAACGAATCGGTTAGTTCACTGCGATTTAGTTTAAATATACTTAAACTAATATAACATTTTGATTTACACGAATTTCGAGCAGTTATGCGTTTTGTTTACGTGTTTTAATATTAACATAGGTCCAATAGAAAAATTGTTCAACAATAGATTAATGGTGCCCTTGGGCAGGTTGTCCTACGCAGTTTATCTTGTCAACATCACTGTCATGATGATGATAGAGAGCAGACAAAGGGCTGCTGTGTACCCTTCAAAAGAGTTCTTGGTAAGTAAATATTGATACTACCTACTTAATAATCGTGATTTTAATATAGCGTTAAGAGTTTGAACCGATGGGATAATTTGACAGATTGTATTAAAATGTAAATAATATAGAATACGTATTTATTGTGCAGCAGCAAAAGACCCGAGTAAAACATAATCTACAGTATAAATCTCGAGTATTTAAAAAATCAAAAAAAAAAATCATAAAAACACGAGAAACAGAATTGCACATTTCGTAATGCAAAGGTATAAAGTATATGAGGGCCACTTTTTTCATAATTATAAATATTAAATTACATATAATATCAGGGAAAAGTACTGTAAGTTAATGAAATTGGTTACAATAATAAAATTACATTTACGTGTTTTTATGAACAATATATCTATATTGTTAATTTATTAACTTTAAATAAAGTAAAAACATTTAAGGCTTTATGTACTCGGGTGGAAAAGAATAACGTGAAGCCATATGATTACACACTGAGATCCATTTATCATAACTATTAATTTTCTCGGGGGATTTTAAGTGACATTGATTTGATTTTTCAATCATTATGAAATAATATAAGCTTATTTGAAGACAATTTCAATTTTTCACCCCAGTTTCTTATACTTTAAGTAACTTTTTTTTTAAACCTCCCGAAAGCTTTTATTGTAACGATTAAAATAAAGTAATTAATTATATATATACTTTAGATTTTTAAATAGTAATCTCCTTACAATTTATATAGATTCGAATAAAAAATAGTTTTAAAACATTTTGATACAAAATGGATTTATCCTTTATAAGTTATAAAATAAACCAGTTTAATTTTTAGACCGGAGGCATAGAAAAAGGTTATCAATTTATCTGCTTAAAATTATTATGCGTTTTATTACCCTTGTCAATTTCTCCTGTCTAAATTTTAAACTAATATAGAATAATAAGAGTAGGAGTAAAAAACTGAAAACAGTGTTGAATTAAAGCTTAAACGATTCCACAATTGTCAAAACAAATGAATAGAAATCAAATTCTCTTAAAATTCGCCGAGAAAATCGTTTATTCGTGATATATATATCACGAATATTATTAAATCTCCATAGTAGATTTAATAGATAATAACCATTATTACAGACCAGCTTAAATACCCGTTATTTCCCGGGCTCGATCCTTTCAACAATAGTTATCAATATAAAAAGGATTTGATTTAAGGTGTCTCCCCTTTTTCACCTTTATCACTATTGCAGTTAATCGCGACTGTTGTTCGGTAAATTATCATTTGAAAAGGGTACTTCCACTGAGGAAGTACCCTTTTTAATTTATAACTTCAAAAATTATGGATTTTCATATAAATTATTTTTTATAATAATATGAAAAATATATTACTATATTTACACCTTTAGGATATACATTTTCAAAAATCCATTCTTGGTGGATGCCTACAGTATAAAAGGTACCTACTGTTAGAGTTTCAAGTTTCTAACCCCAACGGTTTAGACTGTCAGCCTGGATCAGTCAATCAGTTTCTCCATTTAAATAATATAGAATAGCATTTGTTAATTTAATTTGCCGTTTATATAATGAAATCTGTATTGGTTATAAGTGTATAACTTATAATAATTATAATATAATATATCTATAGACTATACTTGTTTGCAGTAATAATACTCGTTCGTATTATTATATATGTATGCTTTTTTGTTTTTATTATTCTAAATATTATTGCTATCCAAACGTTTTTTGTCGTTTCAAAATAAACCTAATATTATTGTTTATATTTGCTGTTTATTGTAATTATATACTGTATACGGATTTTAAAGACTGACAATATATTTTAATATATGGCTTTTAGTTTAAGCCCGTCTCGCTTTGTTTGCTTAAGTGCAAGTCAATGTTTTATTAGTATATTATATTATAATACATATCAGAGCGATGATAAATCATCATAACATTCGAAAAAAAAACGTACCGAATATAGTATAATAATATGATGAATAGAGTTTGATTCATAAGATTATCTATAGAGTAGTGAGGAACACGTACAATAAATCGAAAAGAAAAAAAACAAATTGATCAGATACATATTATATATTAGATGTAATGAAGAATGAATGTATTCGTGTAAACCCCTGTGTCTTCAGAATTCCGACATTTGTTTAAAAAAAAAATATTAATAACACAGAGTAATTAATCGATTCCTATTTTAATTGGGTACCGTATAAAATATCAACAAGGTTTAGAAAAAAATGATAAAAAGAACTAATACAATATTGTAGACAAAAAATAATAATGTTCGTTAAAAAGTGATCATCAAAACGTCTACAATATGTAGTAGTTAAACTATAAGGAATACACTAGCTCGAAAATATAGAATACCTATACAAAAACAATGAATTTAAAAAAAAAAAAACGTCCCAGGATAATAGAGACGGGTGCAGCCACTGTTATAGGTAATTTAATGTATATCTGTAAACAATGATAAACCATTACTAACGAAAAAACGATGCTGAGTGCAGTTCAGTTATACATGTTTTGAAAGGCCATAAGGATGTACGATTTTCTTCGAAATTTGATATTAAAACTCTTATAAAAAAAACCTGCATTGTTCAATTTTTTTTTCGACGACTAAGTACTAAATTTTAACTGATATTCCTATCAAAAAGTTCAATTAGTACAGAGTCTAAAAATTTTATCCACAGAGTACTTAACAAATAAAAAATCTATAAAAACCTAGCAAAATTAAAATATAAACTATAAATGGCTCAAAATGGCTTAAATGTTTTTATAATTTTACCACGCCTGGAAAAAAACAAATTAAAATTTTGTGTTGAGATATCAAATCTTATCGATTTATAGAACACAAGTTGTAAATACTTTAAATATGACAGATATAAAATCGAATTATAATAATTTAGTGTAATATTAACAAAGAGAAAACCCTTGTGTAAAAAAATAATAATAATAAATTCAGAGGTACGAGTTCTGAAATTAAAAATTATAAACATTTTTCAAAACTCTTCCACACTTGTGCGGGAAATAACCGGCGAAAAAAAGGCTTTTGGATTTTTCAGTATAAAATATAATATTTCAGTCCTTATGTATATAATTAGGTTTAGGTATTGTAATATTATATAGGTATATCTGCGAAATAAATAATAATAATTATCGCGTTTAATTTATAGTCGGAAATCGAATTGATTTGAAGAAAATTTGGATGGTTTTTTTTTTTCAGATCAACGGATGGATTTTCGGTGCGGTCAGAACCTATTTGATTGGCGGTTTATTGTACTTAATTGTCGAAGCGCCATCAGGGCTGTTAATCAAAACACTATTGAACGAAAAGTAAGTGATGCAGTTTAATGAATAAATCTTCGGTATGATATTGTATAAAAAACAGAAACTTCGATCATTATTATATTACGACGACATAGGTTTTCCGGTTATGCAGTTCGCAGGAAATATTCTGAAACCAACGACCGCGCATCATCGTCAGCTGCTGCGGCGGAAGCGAAGCCGAGGGATGTCAACGGCGGCGTAAAAATCGCCGAACAAAAAGATTCAACGCGTCTGTAGCATTGTGACCATCACACAACAGTTTTGGTTATTTATAATTGTTATTTTTTTAAAACCTCGATCGTTTGATTGTACATCCATGTAGCGCACACTGTGCACCGGAGGCGGCTTAATGACACGTAATATGAATATAAGTATTTGCGGTTCACTAGACCACTAACAATTTGAAATGGACGGGCGTTCGACAGTTCAAATGTTGAAATAATTCAACGAACAATGTTTTATGCGAAATCGCAATGGTTTAATTGAAACCCGTACCTTTATCCTATAATCGTCAGACATAAATAACAATAATTACATTTAGTAAAATAGTTGTTCTTAATTTAGCGTTTTGCGTATTTGTAGGTGTACTCTAGAGTATTTTTTGTTGACATTTTTGTTTTATCTTTTATTTTTGTAATTGACATAATTAGTACTTAGTAGTAAATTATAAAATTAAAAACCAAATTGTATGCGGGGTGTATTTTACTTGCGGTGGTGGGCTGTGTATTATTTTATACACTACTCTAACCACAAAATCTATTATATCAAGCTGTCTCTGCTGAACTCGTATTATATTCAATGATGAACAATAACCAATTGAAAAGTAAACAGTTTCTTTGTTTTGATAAATTTTAACTTGACTAGCTGAAAAATTACCGAACAGAATGTTAGAAAATATCTTAGTTTAAGTTTCTTTAATAAATAATTTTAACGTAGCTAAGTTATTTTGTTAAAATTTAAGTTATTTTTTAAAAGTCATTTATGAATCTTTTATAGAAATAACTTTTTATACGCACATTTATATGTTTTAAAATTTATTTTTCCACGAAAACTACGTTCGATTTAAAATTCACACAACGCATCATAATTACTGTTCAATATATGAGTAGATAAACATGGTGATTCACTCAACTTGAAACACTCATTATCTTGGAAAGTATTAACTTTTTTTTTTTGTAAACTTAAGATTCAAACAGTTCTAAAATGTTGAGTTATCATTTTTTTTTTTGTACTTCTTATTTTTGGGATTGAAACGACTGCCTACTTTTGATTTTCAAATGGCAGCCTGTTTTGAAAATGCCTTAAATAGATGGATTATTTTTATAAAATAAATTTTGATATTGAAAATGTTGTTTTCCGCCAACCCGTTGACAAGATATTCCACTTTTAAGTTTTGTTTGTAGGAGAGTAGTGGTGCATTATTAATACGCCGCGCGCCGTACCGCCACACAAATGATACTCCGCTACTCACCTCTAACCCAAAATTAAATGTGAAATATCTTGTCAACAGGTTGACGGAAATCGAAAATTTCAATACCAAAATTTATTTTAAATAATAATCCATCTTTTTAAGATATTTTCGAAACAGGTTGCCATTTGAAAATCAAAAGTCGGCAGTCATTTCACCCTCAAAAATAAGAGGGATATATTAGATATTAGTACGAAAACTAAAAAATAAAAACTATATTTTTCTTACCAGAGTTCTATTGGTATATAGTGTGTATACGTTTATTACGAAATATCTCTTAACTGGGAAAAAAAAAACTAATTTTTATTCGTTCGAGCAGACCGTGGAGTTTTTTTTTTTTTTCAAACGCAGTAAAACAACAAAGTTTTACATGCGGTTAAAATTTAATTTACTCAATTATAATACACTATAATATATTAAGTATATAAAGTACCTATATATGTGATGTTTACCCGACGAAATGAAAACGGTTCTCGACCCTTGTGTTTTTACAGGGACATACGAGTATAATAAACTAATAAATAGAACAGGAAAAAAAAACCCGTCTGCCGATCTTTTGGCAACGTTTTAACGACATCGTGAACACGTAAACGCGCGGCGGCGGTTAATAACATTTTTACGGGTTTTAATATTATGTTTTCGGTAATCTATATTATGAGTTAGGTACGACGGAGATGCCATTTTCGTTTTTAATGTTGCCGTATAATAATATACGGCTTATCGAAATGTCCTGCAGGTACTGCGCGTGACCCATTTTTGTGAACGAGAAACATCGTGAGAGGAAGTTTTATGAGACAATGAAAACTTATTGATTGAAAAATGACGTACGTTACACTAACCCGCGATTTTTTGGATTTTTGGTTTCTCGAAGAACCCCCATTGTTTGGTACGTCATTCGTTTTTGTTTTTTTAGTTTATTTCAGAATTCGTTGAGACTTTTTACGGCCATATTGTAACCAAAACAGTACATAAAAAACGACGGACATACTTCGCACGTGGGTGCAGCCACTGTTGCAGATGGGAAGTTTGGAAGGTAAGATATAGACAGGAATTTAATGTATATCTGTAAGCAACGATAAACCATTGCTAATGAAAAAACTATTCTGAGCGGAGTTCAGTTGATAGTGTTGCTTTGTCATATTATGGTAAATAATTACAACGATATGCGTTTCCATGACAACCTTATTTTTAATCTTTC
>CABPRJ010001927.1:555437-601984 GCA_902439185.1 Cinara cedri | reverse complement strand
AAAACGATTCTGAGCGGAGTTCAGTTGATAGTGTTGCTTTGTCATATTATGGTAAATAATTACAACGATACGCGTTTCCATGACAACCTTATTTTTAATCTTTCAATATTTTTGAACCTAAAGAATCAGGTTTTCCTCATTATCTTAAATATTAATGAGCATTTCAAAAAAAAACCTCTTTAAAGTACCACCCAAAGAACATTAACTTTCAGAAAAGGCGCTATACTTGATAATCGGTGTAAACTTATAAAAAAAAAAAAAAAACATCATTGTGAAACCAATACATTCCTTGCACCACTCAGAATCTAAGACGTATATTTTTAAAATCCGTGGACTGCAGAAACATTTCTACAACCCCCGATCAGTATTTCGGTTATAACGGACGTAGGAAGTCAAAACAAATTTTGATATATGTCAAATAAATGACAAAACCCAAAATCCAAAAACAGTGTAACGTACGTTGAAATATGTTAAAATTCGCTTTCATAGAGATTTAATAATTTTCCGGATCATACGGTATTGTGTGTTGTGTACTCGTAAAATTTGATAAAAAGCATGATAATCATTAGCATGATTATTATAAGAGCATATCCTTCAAAACGTTTTCAGAATTTGCTGTTGTTTTGTTAATGTATCGATTTCAAATTTCAAAAAAGTCAACTTTTGTATAAATTATATAACTGCATACGTCATTTCTTATCAATAGGTACAACAGTTGTGTTCCTTAATTTTCGACATAGACGCAATTATAGCGATCATCATATACGTTACGGGGTAAAACCATTTATCGACACAAAGTTCGTAAAACGCATGCGCTGAAATTCTTTCAATAATTGTTGCACTATCTTTTATCATATTGATAATAATCGAGTAATTAAAAATAGAGGATTGGTGCGAACATCGCCGGTAAAAACACGGACGATTTAAACGAATTAAAACAATACCATGCGATATTACGACACTGTTAAATTAACGATTATTAGTAAACTGTAAGTAGTGATTTTCAGATTTAATATTATTTAACATAATTTATTGTTTTTTAGATTCTGAGTGGAGCGAAGAAGCTTAAAGTTTTACAAAGATTTTTTTTTTTATCTGTCAAACAAATTTTCTACCAGAAGACTTGCTCAGATTTTAAAGCGTAGCGCGTTTTTTGAAAGGAAATTGGTATGAAGAGGTTCTTTAGTGAGGTCATTTTTCGATTTTTCTAACAATTTTCCTAACAAATGTGAAAAACCAGGATAAAACATGGAAAAACCGGGAAAAACGTGGGAATACTGGGAAAATCGGTATAATATTAAACAAATATTATTAAAGAAAATGTGCACAGCCTATTTAATTATTTTACTATAAAATGACATTTATTTTCGATGAAGCATCATTATCAACTGAACCCCACTCAGAATCGGTTTTTCGTAAGTAATCGTTTGTCTTTACTTACAGATATACATTAAATTATTTATAACACTGTGACTGCACTGTCCCCATTATCCTAGGACGTCTTTTTTTTTCTTTTTCTTTGATGCGCACTAACCATGCAATCGCGTCACAAAGTTTCGAAACTGCGCGTTTAATAAATTTGTCAATTGTCATGCTAACATGTAGTATACGTCCTGTACAAATAGCGTTTTCTTAAAAAAGTTTTAAATTAAGAATGAAATAATAAAATATTTGTTTTTTTTTTTTTTTTTTAATAGTTATTATTATATTCGAAGTTAGTAACCTTCGAATATAATAATATGTAAATAACTATTTATGTAATCGCACGCCGAGTTCTAAATACACCTGATGTGTTCATAATAATATCGTTAAGTGCTAATTAAATAGAATTCCGTGTCATTTTCGTAGATTATAATATTGCGTTTTATTTATTTACCTATTTGTATACCTACGGTTAACTCTAGCGTTATTAAAAGAGTAACATGACGGTTATTATCATGCGATGCAATTATTCATAATGATGCATAATGTACCAGGATTATGTTACCTATATGTACCGACATTGTACACAATACGCAGTTTATCATTTCGTGTAAATATTGATTTTTCGAAGATGGTATACCTATACGTACGATTATTAGACGAATGCGTCTATCGCACACGGTAACACGTTTTTTAAATATCAAAATTATCACGAAAAAAAAATAAAATAAAAAATGGTACGTAATAGTAATAGTAATTAATAAATTAGATACAATAGCTTCTGGTGTGGCATTTGCAATTATACGCACGCGAGAAAAAAAAAATTGTATTACCTATAGGTACGTTTAGCGTACGGGTTATTAATTCAATATCATTCAGAATTTGTTTTGATTATGCCGGCATTGAACACGCACGCGTAATGTTATTAAGTATCAACAATCACGGTCTTGTGGCACCGTGGCAACAACGTTAAGAAGTGGTGGCCTCGGATTAAATGGTTACCGTGCGGTTTCGACCAAGACCAATAACGTTAAATCGCAGCGTTAGCGATCTAGACGTTCTAGTGCAGTTCTTAACCTCGTCGTAGTTATTATCCGTAATTGATTACGGGAATACGGAACAATATCGTGAGACGATAATCGGAGTGTTCCGATTGACTGTACCCTGCGGGTGCAAGGGGTCGGTCACTCTCGCGCCACCGGTCTTGATCCGTATCCCTCTTGGCCCGTTTCCGGATCGACCGCCCCTCCCAGTTCACCTCGTGCGCTCCGTCCGTCGGGCGTATTACAAGTCTGTATACTCGCATGCATCTGTGGCGGTGCGCCGCCAGTCCCGCCATTCGTCGATTTCGCCGATAACGAGACGGCGCCTCCTCGGTTTCTGCGCCGTTCGCGTTTTCCACGGGACGTCCGGAAATGTTTTACTCGTTGACCGACGACTGCCGTCTCACGCGGTGCACGTTTCGACCCGTTCGGTTCGTCCGCGCGCGTAAACTCGTAACGGCCATAAAACCGTTGTTTTACGTTATTGTTCATTGTCACAACGATAATCCCGATAACAGTCGAATCCGGAAACGTAATCTTCGCCGTACAAAATTAACGACGCGGCCCGACAAACAATAACATTGTCGACGAACAATTAGCGTTCGCTGTCCGCCGGAACAACGGCGGGGTTGCCCGTCCGCCCGTCCGGCGTGCTATTATCGAATCGTCCCGACGTGACGCGATCGTGGTTATTATTACAGCGTCCGCACACGGTTCCGCTAAAAATAACGATGTCGATTTATCATAGCGGCCGCCCGGCCGTTGTGATACGCGGCTAGGCGCACACCGCGATCGTCTTTGGACAATTACGCAAACACAATAATACGCGCGCACGGTCCCCGGGCCCTGTGACAATGTTACAATAATCATTGTTGCGGTCGCGCGGGTGCTCTGTGTGCGGCCGCGCCGTTATTTATCGTTTATTATTTCGCGAGCTCGTTGCGCCGATAGTATTCAGAACGGTCACGCCGGAACGATAATAAACATTGCGATATTAACTCGACGACGGCGCTACGGAGTGGGGCGGGCCGTTGTTTGGCGTCGGTCGATTTCAACGGGATTTTTCGCATTGAAAGGCCGCGGTATTTATCGGCGACTAGCGAACACCCGCCCCCGCCCCCCCCCCTCGCGTGTGAATTCGAAAAACATTGTCCCGGGTCTCAGTATTGCTTGATATTATAGAATATTAACTATGGGACATTTGAAGCGGGCGATAGCGAACGGGCTGATTGCAAAAAAGGTAAACATTTTTATTTTTATTTTTTTTTTTATTAATTTTATTTATTATATTTTCTGTATTATGTATGTTACAGGTGCATAGAGTAATGCGATTCGAACCAATCACCACGGTTGAAAAAATATATTGATTTGAATACCGAGATGAGGAAGAAGGCAGCTAATGATTTTGAAAAAGATTTCTACAAACCGATGAACAATGCGGTATTTGGTAAATTATTATTATTATTATAAAAAACTCGTCTGTTATTATATTATTATGATTTTCTAGATAAGACAATGGAATCTATGAGGATTACTATAGAGTTGGTGTCTAATGAACAAAGAGTGTAAAAATTAATTAACAGGCCAACGTTCAAACACTGCACGACTTACAACAAAAATCTATGTGCTATATCACCGGAGAACAAAATAATACATTTCTGCAAGCCTATCTATATTGGATTTGCCGTATTGGACATCTCAAAAACAAAAATGTATGACTACCACTATAACGTCATGAGCAACTATTTCAAAGACACCATCAGCTTGATGTGCACCGGGTACATACGGGTAAATTATTATTATTTTTTTTTTTCTTATACGTATTATATTGTTTTTATTATTATTGTTTTTCAGATTTGTTGGTGTATCATATCAAGACTAAAGATTTTTACTTAGACCTGCTGAGTAAACCTGGGCTTTTGGAGTGTACAGACGCGGCCAACCTACCGAAAAACCACCCGTGCTACGTCACAGAGAAGAAGAAGGTACCTGGTCTTTTCTCAGACGAGACGGATGGGAAGACAATAACCGAGTTTTGTGCGCTGCTGTCGTGAAAAATCACATGACGATTAATGGCCACAAGAAGTGTCTGTTTGGTGATGGAGACCTGGACGTACATAGGGAGAATGTTTCCATTTGGTCGTCCTCCACCAACTTAAAACTATATCCACAAACATGTTGACCTACAATAACTATGAGGATAACTATGAGAGACAAGATCCATACAATGGCATATGGACACCGCCAACTACTTCAAGACAGCGAATAAGAATGTACCTAATTGTAAAAATTGTATAAATATAAATATTATATACCTGTATGGCAATTGTATATTATACTTGTAAAATAAAAAAAAAAAAATTTGATTTGGTGTATAAAATTGTATATATTTTCATATAAAACACCATCTTTATATAAAATGAATAATGTTTTACAAATAAGTAAAAAGAAAAAAAACTGTATAAAAAATACATAACATACTCTGTGTAAAATAAAAATAAAATACTACTACTATGGATTTAATGTATACAATTTATTTTTTTTTTTTTATTAGATATTAATGTCACCATACCTCGCATCCGAAATCGCGGACTCCAAAATAATTTCTTCTATTTGTTATAAATTATAAATTTGGATGATACCTAAACCCTCTAGAACGTTCCATGTATCCCTAAAATCATATGACGGCTTTACTTTATGAATCTCTTCTAAATCGTATGATTTTAACCTTATATCTGTGGCTACATATATTACTTAGAATTTGAAAAATTAAATTATCCCAAAATATCCTGCAAACGCTCATAGTTATATGTAATAAACATTTTTTTCTCCAGTTTTTCATTCCAAAATGCATATCCGTCACATTATATTTTATAATTTGACTCATATACACCCCTTAAAACTAACTCTATATCTAAACTTGAATATTTGATGAGATCATCTGTTAACCATTGAATATTTGAGTTATTAAATTTCCTTTTGATATGATAACTCCATTTCTTATAACCTTTCCTTGTGACATGAAATTTCCCGCAAAAGTCCCCCTTTTTGAAATTACTTTTCTCACATAGAGCATCAATGTTACACTGTATGGCAGAAGAATAACGACTCAAGTAGGATATCATCCTGTAGCTTATAATATCTTGTATTGGGCGGTTAAAAATCATTTCAATTGCTTCTACAACTAAAGTATTTATAAGTACAATAAATTAGTGTTTTCAGAAAAAAATTGAAAAAAATATTTCATATAGAATTCGTGCAAGTCTTGATGATATTGGGTAGGATAGTTTTACAAAAAAATTATTATCTTTATAATATGTTGATTCGAGTTTCAAATTAAATTTAATAGGATTGTTTCGAAAAGGGATTTCGTCAATCCGTTAAAATTGTCCTTCGTCTAGTGTTTCGTATAATTATGATTGATACGATAGTAAAGTCGTATGATCGACAACGCGTAGATGGGCGGGGGAAAGGACGCGAGCTCGCGCGCGCGACCGCGAAATAAAGTCGTATAGACAGTCAGCAGCCGCAGGTAGATGGGCGCGGGAGAGGTGGTCATTGGGATTGCCAGGTATGCGCGGGTCCGTTGTCGCCGTCGTCGTGACGGTATACGGGTACAGTGCGGGATGGTTTAGGTCGTACGACGGGTACGGTAACAAGCACGAAGACACAGTTATATAACAACAACCTTTGTGCCTTTGTACTTACGTTCCGAGTGAAACGATATCGGCTGGCCGGCGGTCGCCCAATAGACGGGCGGGGAAACATTAGCTTTTGCGTGAATGTACAGACGTCGCGCTGATGACCGTTCCGTTTTTGTAATAATTGTACGCAATAATATTCCGTTGTACGGGTAATAATATCTAGCAGCGGGTACGGACAGAGTGTCGGCGGGCTATGGCGAGCGCGGGATCGTTAATAATGGTTGCTAGTGGTGTGTTATGCAATAACGCATACTGACGTGTTCACAGAGCATATTACGTACGGAATGTAATGTAAAAATATTATTTGGAAAAACAATAATTTATTCGAATACATTCTCTCAAGATTTATTTATTCGGTGGGATGGATTGCGGGTTGGGTAACGGCCATGTATTAGGTATAGCACCTGGGCTCCTGGGCCCCCTTGCTCTTGCTCCTGCTCCCGTGCATGGGGCAGAATCCCCTATTTTATACTGCTTACAATATTACAAAGTTCAAAAACACCCGCGCTGACATCCTCTTAAATATTATTGTCCCTAAAAAATAGAAAAAATGTTTACGTCGGATAATTGTTTTATAACTCTGTTAGGAATAAATTTTATTCAGTATTCAGAATACTAACTATATTTCATCTTTTTAGAGGAGGGTTAGAAAAATTTTTAATTTCCTTCTTTTTTTTTTTTTCTATCATATCATGCAAATGTTTAATTTGTTTGAAATCGTAGGTTGCTTTTTGCAAATCAAAAGTCGATAATAATATACATTTCATTTTTATGGCGTTCAGAATAAGGATAAAATCGTGAATTTATAGTGAATAAAATTATTAAACGATTCTAACAATCGGGAAAACTAAAACAAATTTTATTCAAAAATCTGAGTATATTGTTGGTCCATGATGAAAAAAACCATCCTGTATAATAAACCGTTAAACCTTACTCTCAACTATATGCATAACTCATAAGTAGTCCTTTATACGCCTAATCCTGATAATATTTTTTGTTGCTAGACGGTAACTCGTGATGTTTTATAACATTATTTTTCCGTTTCGACGGCGTTTTCGAAATGATCTCCTTGTACACATCATTATAATGTAATCCGCTTAAAACACCTTTTTCCTTCTTCAAAGTTATCAAACGATTATTTTACGAAAAACATGAAAATTCTATACAATAATTCTGGAAATGTACACGCTCAGACTACAGTTCATTACTATTACTATAAGTATTATTGTTATTATTATTGCGGTAATATGTTTTGGACAAACTATTTAAATAAATACATTCTTTGGAATATTATTTAAAATTAAAATAAATGACATTTTAAAATTTTACGATTTTTGTCAGTGTGTTTTTAAAAAATGTATAAAAAAAACATTATGATCAACTTTCTGTTTAGTATGAATTTTGATGAACCTCATGTTAAACAATTATAATTAGTTCAAAAGTCTTTAAAATTGTTGACAATTTTACCATGTCTAGAAAAGACTATTATAATTAATTAATATTCTGTTAAAATTTTAAGTGTCTACGATTATGTTTCATCTATTTCAGTAAAAAAACAAAATAAATCTAAAATAATGAAACGGATATTGCCGTAAACTTGCATATTTTTCTTACATTTTTCTCAATTATTTAGAAAACAACTAAGAGAATCACAAAAATTGACCTCATCAATACTATAATTAAATTTCAAATACAAAATAGTCCTCTTATCGTTTTCCGATTGGAGCAAGATTTCTTGTAGAAAAGTATTACACAGATAGCATATGCGCTTAGAATTCAAAAATAATAACAAAGTAGAATATTTTTGATTTATTTGGAACAAAAATATTATTTACCTGTACACAATTTTAAAATAATATGAAACACATAAGGCTGGTATTATTATTTTTATCAACAAATATGAGAATTCTAGCCCTGAAGCTAGTAAGCACCTAATGTAGTAATATCTGGAACAGTATACGACGAGGCGTTTTATAAATCAAGAAAAGCTTTTGAACAGCAGTCCTCGAGATATTCAAAATTATAATGTATGTTAGTTGTTCTCGAGAAATTTCCAACGGTACTTTGGAACAAACGACCGTAGGATATATATACACAGAAGGGGGTGCAAGATAAGACCTGTACGACTAAGGTCGAATCGAAACTCCGACAGCTGAGCTAATTTACCGAAAGACGTTCGCATTTGCGGATAAAAGCCGAAAAGAATAAAATTTACCGGACTTCTGGTGCAGCAGCGTTGGCTTATCACAAGGATATTATCTTTTCTTCTTGGTAATTCGTTTTGCCGAATCACCGTCTGGCGAGGTGTGCGTTATGGAGAAACAGAGTCCAACGAAATATTATTATAAAGTCTTGCCATAAAAGGAGATTACCCGTAGAATATAATAACGTAATATTATCCAGGTTATAACATTATAGTTCCCGTTACGAAAATTCGACGAGTAACACCATCGTATTATTCGTTTTTTCGTTTTCCTAACGGTCGTGGACAGTGGTGTATTTTAGGGGAAACGATGGGAATGATCGCTCCTCCCCGTCAATTAATCTGTGTAGGTATTTGCTATATATAAGCCGGGTGAGATTGGAGACACCTGTATCCAGCACCACTCAAGGTTTTCTTGATTTTCTCGTGGTGCAAGAAGTTCATACAAATTACTTACTAAATATTGGCAAAGGAAAAGTACAAAAAATCTAATAGTTATAAGTTTATAATAGTTATAATAGTTATAATAGTTATAATAAGTTATAACAATATGAATCGGTTTGTTTTACTTATTTTTGTAAGAAATTTAAAAATCAAATGTTTTAGGCTTTGATTAAAGTCACGCCGTCCTATAAGACGTTGCTTCGCCTAATTGAAATCATTTTATCGAAATTTGTTTTTCTTGTCATTCACCCAATAATCATCTCACTCGTTTCACATTTTTCTTTACATGTTTCCATTAATTCCACCGCAACGGATTAAATTTTCTAGATAGCAAAAATGTATTTAATTTAAATTTATAAAATATTATTTTTATAAAATGTTTTATTTTTCCATATTTTTCATTTAAATAATATTTAGAAAATATTTATTAAATAACGAATTGCCGCGGGATTTTCGTTTATTAAATATTTTAAAAATTATATTTTTCAAATACTTTTTTTATCAATAAGAAAAAAACGGAATCTCGTTTTTTTCCACAGTTGAGGCCCTACCTAATTAAACCTAACGCTCTATCCACTACACTACCTACCTAATTATTAAGAAGTTTATTTTATGGCAATATAAATAAATTTCAAAATATTATAATATAGGAACCTAACCTAATAGTGACATCTCAAAATTGCGGACTTTTTGAGAACAGGAACATTAACTTCCTCTGAATAGTACACACCAGTGCTAGTGGGAAGGTGGAGGGGTGGTGGGGTGCGGCCTTTCTTTTTTTGTTTATTGCTTATTTCGGTGTATTTTATCGTTCAACAAAATACGGTAACTTATATAAAAAAGAAAAGTGCCCTCTCCCAACATAAAAAAAAAAAAATTGACTACGGCACTGTACAATATATTGTAATCACCAAATACAATAATAGAACAAATTTAATTTGACTGCCGCCTATACATTGAAAATTATATGTTTTTGGTTATTTTTATGTTGTTTTATGTGTGGAGATGATAAGTAAATCTCGGTCGACCCGTTGTGGTCTTTGCGTACTTTTAACCGTAATAATAAAATGTGAAATAAACCAACAAATTTTTCTAATATAGCGATTTCTGAGATGCATAATCAATCGGTCGTTAATAACGGTTGGGTATATACTCGGTAAACGCTCATATTGCTACTATTATACAGATTGTTTACGCAGCTGCGGGCATGCGTCGCGACAAACCCGGCAATAAACTGCTAGGTTCCAACGTAGAAAATTTACCTGTACCAATACTATTTATACGTTATTGTCATCATGTCTACGGTAGGATATGACACAGAAATATAGAATTATTGTTGAATCGTAATGTAATTATGTAGATTTTAACAACATCGTGATCATACGTTGAGAATTTTATTTTATTATTCCATCAATGATGTCACATTGTTCATTTATTCAAAATATCATTTCAAAAATTCGTTTATTATAATACAATAATAATATATTCCAGTGGCGTGCGGTCAGGACAAGTGAGCTGAGCGCCGCATGCCCGCTCAAAAAGTAAGAAAAATAAATGTATTTAATTCAATATGTCAATAGGCAATATATTATTATAATATAAGGTTTTTTAAAAAAAAAAAATGTTATAATATACTCATCTGTAATTATACTCCATTATCTGCATTATAATAATTGATAAGAATATTAATAAATTAAAATCATCATATAGGTATGCAGTATATTGACAGAAGCGCTCAGGATTTCGATTACCAACCTCGTGTATCCAGTACAATAGGTATGGCCGGGTGCGGTAAGACGGGGTGACCACGATTTTACGCAGCAGTCAGAATCGTTACATCGAACGTTTATAAAGACTTTTAGATACGCATTTTCAGATGCCGTGAACGTTCGATAATTGGGTTTTTTTTTTCAGTTGAAAGGTCATTTTCAGCGATAAAACGAATCAAATCTTTTCAAAGATTGACACAAAATTAAGAAAGACTAAGTTTTTTGTTGATAATAACTATTGAAAAAGAATTGTGAATAAAAACAAAAAAGATTTAGATTTTTTGATTAAGTTACCAATGAATTTGTAAGAAAAAAAAAATAGAAGAATGGATTTTATTTTTAAATAGGTAAATAAATTCTGTACGATATAAAAATTGTGTTTTTTTTTTTTTTTTAAAGTTACCTTACTAATTAATAATTTACCTTTCTACCATTTTTTACCTTTTTTATTTCTAGCGCTTAGCCAATTTCCAATGCTACCGCACGTTACTGATATATTCATATTATTATTTTACAAAATATTTATTTGATATACTATCAATATTTATTTAATAATATCATTTTTTTGATGAAAAATTGATATCAATATAATATTATCATTATTGATATGCTATCTGGGCTAATATATTCGACGTTATATTATACCGCGGAAAAACGACCCAATTTCAAATTCGATGCATCGCGTTGATGTGGCCAATGTTATTCATATTTATTTATTTTTTAATGAAATTGATATTTTGAACGAATCGGCCGACTCTATCGAAAAACTATTTAAAAATTATACATCTATGTACCTACTATCGAAAATATTTTATCATTTGAATCATTCAGACTATAGGCAATACAATTTTGTTTTCACATCGGGGACGAGAATATCAAAGGAAGTGGAGCAACATTGTTTGTAACAATGTTTTATCATTTTTATTCACAGTACTTTTGTTTACAACATTTTAGATTGCTGGAACAACGTCCTCCTCGTTAAACATCCTGTCAGTTAACTAGTGAAACGTGAACTATATAATGTTTCTTTAGTTTAGACGTACATGGATTATTCCGCATTATTGACTACTTTGTAAACTTTGTTGGAAACAACTGCCAAAAATGGCATGCAGATGAAATAATATGGATAAAAATTATGATGAAAACTGCAAGGGAAAATAATAAATTACCTAAAGAGGTCCACGCCAACTTGGCATGATGGTAACTGGCGGATAAGTTGTTAATAAACAGAAAATATAAACAAAATCATTACAAATTATTATCTTTTAGATTCCTTGCGTAGCAAAGGGCTATTGGTTTTACTAAGATGTTTTATTTCTTTTTTGTTTTTAATCTGTGGACGCATTTTTCCTAGTAAACTTGCTCAGATTTTTACGTGTAACGACTTTTCTGAAAGCTCAAGTTGTCTAGATAGTACTTTAGAGTCTCTAAATTTTCGACGAAATTTTTTAAATAAAAGCACTTAAGTAGGAAAAACGTAGGAAAACGTACAATTTCATGATTTAATTAGTTTATAAAAACACGGACTACGTTTTCTACCGGAAAAAACGATTTAGTTAAAAAATCACCAGACACTTTTTTTGTTGCCTTTTTGATTTACTTTCTTACGGGATCATTAGCAAAACGTTTGAGCTTTAAAGGAATTTTAATTTTTGTATTTTTTTTGCCGTAATTCGGTTATCAATATAATAATTATATTGGACTTACATAGACGTGATAAAAATTTCCAAAATGGTCTGACGATTTTTTTTTTAATAAGCGTTTTGAAATCAAATTTAAACAAAAATCACAAACAAAATTAGGCACTTCAAATTATGTATTACCGAACTGCACTCAAAATCGCTTTTCGTCAACAACGGTTTATCGTTGCTTACAGATATAAATGAAATAACCTTATGTATCCTAACTTCCCAACTTCTCACCTACAACAGTGGCCGCACCCGTCCCCAGTATCAGCTCTTATTATTATTTTTTTCCAATTAACCGACAGCAGTGGGAGATCAGTTTTTCACACCGCTGCCCCACTACTGCCATCGTTTATTAATAAATATAATAAAGTGTTTTTAAAATCCTGTTTTTCTCTTCGCGGGACAGGCTTACATTATTATAAATTATTATCTACTTAATACGTCAGTGTTTTCTAACATTAGAAAAAAAATAAATAATTTAGAGATAATAGATCAAAACTCAAAAGCCATAATTATTTTTCAGAAAAATTAATATATTTTTTTAAAAAATTCCTATAGTAATTTCCGCTATAGGCAGCCGCCATAAGACATCATTGGGTATCGACAAATTATTAAACGTTATAAATGATAAAAATGTATAGTTAATGATTAAATGCGTATAAATAAAGAATACACATCGGTGAAAACTGAGGCCCTTGGAGTTTTGTGGCCCGGATTCCTTGCCCTTCTCCTAACAGTACCCCTCTCCTATTAATCCGGGCTTGGCAATCCGTCTAAAATAAACGGACTGCGGACCGCCTCAGTTCCACAGTGAATTGCGGTAAGGATAACACAAAAATATCGCTCGTTCGCCCGGCAACATAAATAATCGCATCTCATCGTCCTGCTCGGCCTATTATCGGCCGCTGCAGGTCCCACGAGAGTCGGTGACTGCGACGGCGTAGTTTAGAGCTCTCGTTTAGGCTGTGGCCTGAGTGAAACGAATTATAACAACCACAATAATATTAAAATAATAATAATAATATTATTATTATTATTATACCGTTGTTATCGTTATTAAACCGACCGTCGGTGGTGGCGGTCGTGATGTCGGCCTTCAGGGAAAACGGAGCTCGCGACTTTGACGCCGTGGCATTTGCAGCAGACTTGAGTGGTAAAACGTGTTTAGTTTTTTTGCATTTGTTTTTAGCACGGTCATACGTAGAACGCGGTCGAACATGACAAATTTTCGAAAAACGGCCACAAAGGTTTTTGTAAAAAACACTGAAAAACCACGAAAAAATCTGTGCTTTGTGGCGTGATCTATTTTAAATTTCTGTCAACAATCATCATTATTTTTTTGTACGCCCTTGAATTATTTTGCATTTCCACGAACTAAGATATAAAGGACTGGAATTGGAGTATAAGATACAAGTGTGGAAGGGGGAGGGTAACAATCAGTGGTTAAAGTGGGAAAAACTTTGAAGAAAGACTATTTCTACTGAGACTACCAAGATATTTTTCTCTCATGCACATTTGTTCATCAAAATATTATTACGCTAATAGTTTTAAAATGAACTGTATTCCCCCTCTCAAATATTATCCTACATAAATCTCTGTTCAATCAAAATAAAATCTGATTACGCATGATCTAATAGTAGGTACTATAAAGAACCTATTTTTTAATAAAACTAATTTGAATTTTTTTAAATCGTATTCAAAATTTTTGAATGAAAATAACTAAAGCGTCTCCTGGACTTCAAATACTTAAACTGAAGAGGACTGATAATTTTACCTTAATTAAGAAGGGGATCCCCCACTAACCACTAAGCCAACAAATTGCAACGTCATCTATTGACTAAATGTGTACAGTTTTAAAATAAAAACGTCATAGTGATAGATACTGATAAAGATATTTAAAGTAAATTAAATTAATAACATCAACATTTTTAATTTTTAAGATTTGTAACATCTAATCTACATTGTTTTGGTGGTAGTTAATATACTAATAAATTGAATATCAGGATTAAAAATGTAACCTCAGGAGGGCCTACGAACTGACGGAAAGCCCAGGTGGGCGATTCCAGTAGGTATAATATGCATATACATATTATGTTATTGTTTTTGTAGGAAGGTGGAATTAAACTATTAGTTGAAAATACCATTCTCGATTCTCCCTGTGGGAGGAGATCAGAATACTCTCACGGTACTGCAGTATATTCAACCACCAATAATAATAATACAATAACACTCTCAACATAATTTAACATATTAATATATTATATTATTTTATGCGAACGCCCTCGCTGGCAGCATTAATATTGTTATTGTTATATTATATTATAGGTACTCAGGTCCTACTACACGGTCGTCGGCCGTAACAGGGGCAGCGCGCTATTGTAGCAGTCTGACACGTTTAATTTACAAAAATTATTGGAAAAAGATAATTAAAATATATTTGTGAAAACTCACTCTTCTTTAGGCCTTCTACCCGAAGCCCCGGAGAGCGAGCCCAGTCAGTGTTTAAATAGTTTTGTTGTAAAGTATTATTCTACATTATATTTGGTGTTTAAATTTAATTAGCAAGTTTTATATTCTACCCAGTGCGAAGGATACGGTGGTACATGTACCTATCGTAAGGTATGACAAATGAGGTTTCATCAGGTCGACAGCCGGTGTAATATTCTGTCAAACCATTTTGTGACTGTCCCATTTTGGATGTGCGCAGGGACGACAGGTGAAAGGAAGTACCATGGTACATGTTTTCAAATTATACAGTTTTGATAGGACAAAATCTGGAAAAACTAAACAATATGCTTGATAAATGAAAATAGCATTTGAAAAAAAAGGAATTAAGGATAAGTAGAAGTAAAACAAATTATATAGAGTATAAGTTTGGAATAATAGGACAAGATAGCTAATACCAATACGTGGTGACGTAATAGGCGAGGTTGACAATTTGAAGTACCTTGGATCTTGTGAACAAAAGAACGGTGGCTTTGATGTGGATATAAAACATAGGATCAAATGTAGTTTGATAAAGTGGAAATAACCGTCAGGTGTTTTATGTGACTAGAGAATTCCAATGAGAATTAAAGGTAAGTTCTAAAAAAGTGTGAATGAGTGGAGTAACGAGATAAGATAGGATAAGGAATGAGTACACAAGAGGTAGCTTAGGTGTGGCTTCGATAGTAGAAAAAAATGAGAGAAAATAGACAGATGGTTTGAGAATGTCATGGGAAGAGAGCAGTAAGAATTGTAATGAAAATAAATGTAGGAGGAAAGAGGACAGGAAGATTGATAAAGAAATAGATGGATATGATTAAGAATGATACGAAGACAGCCGGTGTATACGAGATGGAAGATCGGATCAAATGGAAGTTTATAGGATGAAGGTAGCTGGCCCTAAATAGTTGGGATGAAAGCAATGGAGAAAAGTTAATAATCGTTATCATAGTTATAAATATAACGTGAAATAAAACCACCGGTAGCGCTAAAACCAATTGGTCCAAACTATTAACCGAAGAAACATTTACGGTTTGTTGTTGTGTCACCAGCTTATTAGATCGTCGATCATATTATCTTAGTTCGTGATTTTATTTCTTAGTCCGATATTTCACCGGGGGCGCTACTAGACAAATAGTTAATGTTAAATTTGATAAGAACCTTTTAGGCCGTGGACCACCACACTACACAATAGGTCGATGATATGTGACCATTTTCTGTGGTCCGTGGTTTTTAGACGTCCGATTCCCCCGTCTCTTCTCATGTGGATATTCCTTTTGTGTAGGCTTCGGTCACAGTGTGCAGTAAAAAAATATTTACGTTATTTTTTGATTATATGACGGTGATTCCATGGTGTCATAATATTGTTATTATCACGTGTGCACAATCGCAGTGAAACCGTCAAATTCGTAAAAGGATTTAGGATAATAGGAATTCGTAATAGAAAAAAAAGTAATCGGCCGTTTTGAAAATACTTGAGTTGGAAAAACTTAGTAACCCAAATTCCCTGTAAACGACACCGGATGTAGGCTTATATATAGGCAAAATCGTCAAAAATCGACAGTATGATAAACATATAAAAAAAAAACAATATACTTCGCTTTTAAAACATTTACTGTGTATATAACGGCCGACCTAAATATTTACGGCTTTATAGGCGTGCGTCTCGTTTGCTGGTTACACGGAAAAGGACTATATTAAAACTACTCAAAAACTCGAAAACAAGAAAAAACACAAAAAAACACAGACCCCGTTCACTATACCCATTACCCATTCACACTCACTCTCTCTCTCTCTCTCTGCCCTGAATTTACGACGAGCGTATACGAAAATATTGTGGGTTTAAATATCCGAAAACGGAAAAAAAAAATAATAACAATATTCCGCATAAACCAACGATGGATCGAATGCGGCGGTTTTTCAGTATCCAGCGGTGAGAAGGTACGAAACACATAAAAACGATGTCATTACTTTAGAATATGACCATATATAATATTATAATATTCATAAGTGGAGCAAGCAACAAAAAAGGACGATGCTGCTGATGGGCCGGTATGCCACTGTTTTAGAAATGATGTTGAACGGGAGGATATACGAGTACATACAATTCGAAATTTAATTCATATATATGTAGGTAACGACAAACCGTTTATAACGAAAAACTATTCTGAACTGAGTATTATTAGTAGCGATTTTTCTCTAGTTTCCAAGGTAATTTAGAAATCAACATAAATTTCCAGTTAATTTTCCATTTATTAAGAACACTACGAGGTAAAATCAAAAAATGATATTCCTAATGTACCAGATTAAATAGTAACTAGATTAAAAATACTACAAGAATGTTCCAATATAATTTTCGATTGGAGCAGATTCCTGGTAGAAAAATTGTTTACAGACACATAAAAACACATTGATTATTCCTTCCCTCAGAATTTAAAAATNTCCAAGGTAATTTGGAAATCAACATAAATTTCCAGTTAATTTTCCATTTATTAAGAACACTACGAGTATCGAGTACTACTATCGAGTATTAATAACAATATATCAGTCAACATTGTAAGATTTCCATTTTTAAAATTATAAAATCTCAGATCGCAGATTTCTAAAATTTTAAAAAGCGAGAAGTTAGACTATATAAGCCGGATTTTCAATCTATTTTGTTATGGTGAGTCTTAAAAACCCACCGTAAGAGGACATTACCGAGAACATTACCTCTGTAGCGTCATAATTTTCCTTTGAATAATTATAAGGATTATTATTGTAATATTTGACTAAATTGAAATAAAGGTATAAAAAATATTGCAATTTTCTACACCATCTTAACTATCGGCAAACTTCAGTGAAATTATCACGAGCATTCAGCGTTTTTTAGAAAGCGTTTGAGGTATTGTACGAGACGCGTTTTTTTATAGTGATGTCCCCGAGTAGGCCTGATCCACTGGGTCGATTATTTCACTACTAATGCGACTCTTTAAAAGACGTCACGCCCATATTTAACGTTTATGTTTTGAAACCATGGACAAATTACTTTACCAACTAAGAACATAAATTGTGGCGTTTATAATGAAATTAGAATTAGGTACAACATAAATATTACAATTTAAAGCATAGAATATTTCTGAGCGCTGTTTTTAATGAAATATTAACATACTTACCGAAAATTTACAGCCATATTAGTTGTGTTTTTTATTTGTACAAAACATTTGTTTAGAAGATAGGTATTTGATACATTTCGTACATTTTCTAGTTTTTCCCTGTTTTTCAAATTTATAGGGAAAACCGAAAAATAACTTCGTCAAAGAACCGCGCCAGTCAAATTTTCTTTTAGAAAAAGTGCTATATTATTGTAAATTGGAACAAAATTTCTGGTAAAAAAGTTCACAGATAAAAAATTATAATAATAAACACCATTGCAAAACCAATACGATGTTCCTCCCTTCTTTATACTGAGAACCACACCGCCCACTAAGCCAACGTCCTTGTAATAAAGCATTTAAAGCATTTAGACGTAGGTGCCATAGGTACACGGGTGTTTGAGCACCTTTCGTAAAACTTTTAGGGATAAAAGAACCCGTCAGATATTCGACCAGACGATCCGAACATGTATGTATAACGTAAATTAACTGAATATAATCTATCGCTAATAGTTTAAAACGTAGAGACCGTATAGAAAAAAAAAAAGAAAAAAAAGGGTCATCGTGTTTTTTTACCCGGACTTTGTTTAAAAACGTCCTTGAAAAAAAAAAGTAGTTAAACATAACGTTTGTTAATGATACGGTACGGCATATTATTGTACAATTCGTGAAAAAAAAAAAAATAATAAAATTTTTAAAAAGTATCTCTTCCTCACGCGAACCCGTAACGCGCGTATCATACGGTTATCAGTTTGCGGCGGAACGTGAACGCGAGACCGTCCGGCGTTACGGAGCTTTTTACGCGTTTTCGGACGTAAAACGAAACGGGAACGAAAGCGCGGGGGCTGTCCTGCTCGAACGCCCGACGCAATGATGTAACCGCGGCGGCGACGCTCGGGGATTTTCGATTTTCCGGCACCAGTCAGCCTCGCGTGGAGGGGGGGGGTGTCGACGACGGCGCAGCGCGAGCGTGTTGTTATTCTCGTCGACGCGGCGTGCGCGGGAAAATGACGCGTACGCCCGGCCGGCGACAACAATAACAATTGTATTATTATTGTTGTTATCGTTGTTATCGTTGTTATCGTTTCGATCGAGTTCTGTCGATCCCGCGGCGGCTCCGGTACTCGNCGTGCGCGGGAAAATGACGCGTACGCCCGGCCGGCGACAACAATAACAATTGTATTATTATCGTTGTTATCGTTGTTATCGTTTCGATCGAGTTCTGTCGATCCCGCGGCGGCTCCGGTACTCGCGCGCGCTCGGAACAATAATAAGCCGCCGTTTTCGTTCGGTCCGCCGAAGCCCGCGGCCGTCATATCCGCGCGTAGTTTCGGCCGGCAACGGTACGGTGCGACGCGATAATACGATACGATACGATGCGATTCGACAGGATTGTTACCATTATTATCGATCTTTTATCAATCCATCTGCCAATACGGTCTTTTAGTATGGGGCGGTGTCAGAGAACATTTTTTAAAAAATACTTCAATCCAATCAAAATAATGTATAGAGAATTATATTAAATAAAAAATCTTTAGTAGGTACAACAAAAATGAATCGCTTAAATTTAGGGGTTCTTCCGATAAGAAACTCATACGAAAAATAGGCAATTTTATTTACAATAAAAAAAATTAATTAATCTCAGTAACAATACAAATTATTCACATTTACGAGAACACAGAGCTTATAATTTACCTGTACTATACTCTAAAAAATCTTTTGGACAATCGTCTGTTGACTATTTAGGTCCGACTTATTTTAACCAAATGCCAACATTACAAAAAAAAAAATTATTCATGAAGGTAAAGCTAATGGGAAAAAAATTGTTTATAAATGGTTATACTCAAATTTAATAACTTCTTAAATAATAGTATTTTCGGCGATTTTGTTTTTTGTTTTATTTTGTAATCTAATTGTATAATTACTACATTGTATAATTGTTATTGTATTTCCTCATTAAATATTATATTTTGCTTACTCAACTGTAAAACAAGTCATATTATTATAATATTCGTTTTATTTTATTCATTCTGTACAAATGTGTAACTAACCAGTCGCATGTATCTAATTTTGTTTGATGTACGTGACGTATTAGATTTATATTTATTTTTGTTTTATTTTACTTATATCAATTAATATTACTATTGTTAACTTTCTACTCCGCCACAAGCTTCGGCTTAAAGGAGTAGATATATTTCTTTATTTATATGATGTTTTGTATATTTAAAGAATACAAAAAAAAAAAAAAAAATTATTTTACGGCGGCCGCGACGCGATCTCCGCGGGCCGATTCGGATCGCGCGGCTACCGGGCAAACGGCTTTGCCGGACGGACGACGCGGCGGTCGCGCGGAGAACGGCACGGCCGTCGCGTACGTTCCGTTTCTGCCGGCGGGTCCGTCGCCGGCCGCCAACCTGACAACCCTAACCGCCGGCCGGTGCCCGCCCGCGCGGCGGCGTGCGTACTTTGTGCCCGTTACGTTTTTGCGCGCGTTTACGGCCCATCCCTTCCCGCCACCGGGCTGTCGAAGTTCGTACCCGCTGAAATTATTTAAACCGAACCGATCGCTCGGCATTTACAATCACGAACAATATGTTCGTGACACGATGTAATCGCGAAAAAATCGTCTAGCTATCACGGTCCGCGCGCCGTTTCCGTGCAACATTTGAAAATCGGAAAGCGTAACAACGCGACGAGAGTCAAAACGCTACTAACGGTGAACATTTGATCGGCGACAATAATAACAATGATAATACGGTTAATGGTTGTCCGAAGCCTACACCGATTACGTAGTTTACATTAGAGAATCGTGATGGGAAATCCATGCGCGTGCAATTACGCGAACTATACATATTGCGACTATCGGTTATCGTTTGTTCAAAACGCCGAATCAAAACTGCGAATCGACAATTTTACACGATCACGTTGTAACCATCATAGTGTTAATTTTATACAATTTTAAATTTTGCGGGAACGGTCCGCCTTGTGCGCCCCGGGCGACGGCCCGCGCGCGGTGTGTACCGTGCCCGCATTTATCGTCGTATTGCTCGAACTCGAGCGCGGCCGTTGGCATTTTCGTTTTCAATCGCTTCGGCGGGGACAATAGCAGAACAATACGGGGATGTAACACTCGTACATTCGAATCGGCTCCGGAGCTCATGTTCCACGTGCCGAATCGGTTCCCGTTCGAAAAAGGCACTCTGGGTACGGGGGCGAGCCGAATCGGTTCCCGTTTAACGCCTGTACATTTATACGGTAAACACGATACATTTATGCGTAATGCAGTATATATTTTTTAAACTTTTATCGCACTACGGTGGGTATTTATGCGGTTATCAAGGTAATGAAATAACAGTGTTTTTTTGTTAATGGGTAGCCAATGGCGATAGGATTTTACGGTGGATTCGGCGGTATCCAGCGGATTAAATCCTCTAAAATGACCTACCGTGTGTGGTGTCGACAGATTTAATCCAACTCTTTCGCTTCTCCGCTAATAAACGGACCTATTATTATTATCATAAAATATCATCTATTTTACTTATTAGCAATAGTTTGTGTACGATTTTTTTTTATTATTATTATTATTAACATCAAAATAGTCAGTTTTTCAACCACTTGTGTCTCGTTTTTCTTTTCAAAAACCACCATTTCTACAGCGGCTAAACGTCGAACAACACAAAATAATATCATCGGGTCGATTATTATAGTTTCCAACAGTCTAAATCGATAATATGGGGAAAATTCTAGAATTAAAACTGATAACAATAATTATTTCCGGTGTCCTACATATAGGCCACTGGGTTTATGTGGGTTAAACACACGGAAACCGAGGTTTTTGACAGAGTTTGATAATTATTTTTGAAGGGGGGGGGGAGATGAGGGTTAATTTGTGATTTGACGATAGAAACGACAGATCGGTCGGAAAACTTAACGGCGAACGTTGTTCCGTATCGCATACACGTACACTGTACTGTGCCGATAGAATTATTGCAGCAGTTGAAACCGTCCGATATGTTGACAAGCGAGTGCCCGCAGTAATAAATGTCGTAAATAATATTTTGATCGTGTGCGCGAGTACGATGCAGACCGAGACCGCGATGACATTAATAATATACATTTATAATATTATGTATGCAGTTATACATAATCGTTGTTGGGACGCGATATTGTCTATAATATTATTATTATTTTTTTTTTCTGTCCAGTTATACGGTTTATACGGATCAGTCAACATTTTTACCACTCCCTTTATTTAGAAAAAAAAAACAAAACAAAACTATATGAAATGATTACACCATCTGGTGTCGGTTGCCCTGAAATGCTGTTCATCGATATTTATAAATATATATTATTCATTTTCACTCAGCGCATATATCCGAGTAGTTCGGCGTGGTTATCGCCGCAGTATTATTTATTTATATTTTCTATACAATTGTATACGATTATTATACGGCCCGGCGAAACGACAACGTTACCGTCGTGGCCGGTATAAAACGATCGATTAGGTACTACCCCAAGCGTTCGTCCTGTCTCGAATATTGGCGACCGAGTGGTAGATAAAGTTCCGAAAAAAAACCCGTAATTCTCAAACTAGGAAAAACAATGGCGTACAAAACAACAACGACGATCGTCGACGAAACAGTAAATCGATCGATTGACAAATTCAGGCTTTGCGGGTCCGTCATCACTGCCCACAATCCATTGTACCCGGAAGTTTTAAATTTTCCCTGGCTCAGTCACTACTATACTGTGCTGTATATTACCTTGGCCGTCCTCTCGATAGCTTTCGTCAGGTTTCTACACCGTGATCTCGTTTATAGCTGATCCTCAGATCCTTTAATCACCAAACGTGCCCGTCCACCTTATCCTCCGTGTTAGATAAGAAAATCTCACGGATTCGATTCAACGCTTTCAGTTAAAAAGCAACATTCCAACTTAACTTTTCAACTATAGTTAGTGCCGAAGCTTTTTTAAGCTTGTAGCAGTGGCATAGCTGGATGGAAAAGGGCCTCGGGGCAATTAAAACACTAGATTCTCTGCACGTATACTAATATAATCTTTAAAAAAAAATTCGAAATATATCCACGCCTAACAACTTTTAAGTGTAAATATTTACTGTGAAACCGCAAACGAAAATAATGAATAAACAAAGTAGAAGGAAATCCAGTTTGCTTTGTACAGTTTGTTACACTATACAAATTGTAACAGTACGGCGAACACCGTTTATCGCATACTGTTGTGTGTGCTAATATTCTATTCAAATAATATACTGATTGCGACTGTAATTACCACGTAAGATTTAAAACATTCGTTATTAATAGTACATCAACATTTGCAATTAATTTAAGGAAGTCATTTCAGAATCATCCGGGGCCGCCCCCCCCCCCTCCCGAGCTCTGGGGCCCCGGGACACTGCCCCGCAATTGATCTGTGACAGCTACGCCACTCGTGTACAATATCCGTGTTATACTATTGAGTGCGCGATCTGCAGTAAAAACGCGTACCACACTTGCAGTAATAATCGACCGGTACCAATATCAACACAATGTTACGTTGTTCGCGGTAGATGCCTGTTTCGTTAAAATAATGTGCACAGGAACGGTATAAATGACTCTTTCGACAATTCCCGACTTGATAATGCCATTATTCCGGTATAAAAATTACAACCGCCGAGCAGTCCCGTAATAAACAATCGCCGTCGCGATAAGTTAAATATATTATGTACATACTTATGTATCGCGATAGATGCGTTTCGTTCGGAATAATATTTTTATTATTTAAACGACTGTCGAGCCGACGACCGTCACAAATGAAACCATTAAACGACGCGATGTCGCGGTCGTCGTATCGCCGTGTGGGTACCTATTACGTCTAAATCGTTAGATATATTAAATAAACGTTTGATGTTTTTTTTTTTTTTTTTTCTTCTGAAACTGGTACACCAGTTACCTCCGATAGCAGCGAAGTGGGTGAATTATTATTTCCGTCAGCCAAACCGCGGCCTTTGGATAACGGGTAAAAAATTTCCAAGTATAAATCACGCGCGATAAACGTCCGTCGTGAAAATAATACGGTGTTTTTATAAAAAAAAAAAAAAAATTCTACCAGCAACGGGAGTCGACGATTTCGGGGTTTTTTTTTTCGTTGACGCCGCGCAATAAATGTCACATTGTGCGAACAACTGGAGGAAATGTTTTTACTATTTTATAAAAAAAACCAACATTATAATATCTTTTAGATTCTAAGCGGATTCGAGGAATGTATTGGTTTAACAATGTTTTTTAATTAATTTTTTTTCTTGAAAAACAAATCTTCTACCGGAAATTTTGGTCTGACTTTCAAGTGTAGCAACCTTTTATGAAATTATATTTGACTGGGGTGGTACTTTACAAGGTCATTATTTTGGTTTTTCCACGGATTTTCATAATGAATGGGAAAAACGGGAATATTTACGAAATGTATTATTTTCAAATCGTAAGTATTACGGCCTTTTAAAACATTAACAACCAAACTCCGCTCAGAATCGTGTTTTGTTAGCAATCATCAATCGTTTAGTACACAGACATACATTAAATTTTCCCTCTACTTTCTCAACTTCTCACCTACAACAGTGGCCCACCCAAAGTGCACAGTATGTCCGTTTGTTTTTTGCTGTATTTTTTGTAAAAAAAAAAAAAAAGCGCAAGACATACGATACTTTTTAAAATAATATCGCGATACACGATACACTTAGTAACACGTAAATCAAGTATAATCTTGAAACTCGTGTCTATATATAAGCGGTGTATATAATTACTGTAGTGGCGTTGTAATCCGGATGATTATACTTAAATAAGATGGTCATAAAATATCTCCTTTTAAAATGTGGTGTAGTCTTTTGCAGTACTTAAACTTATCCTCGTATTAAATTGCGTATCGCCATTTTTTAATTCCGAGTACAACGAAGAAGCTAAAATTACAATATTAGTTCTACAAAGACGTGATTTATTTTCTTGCGAAATACTGTTACGGTTAGTAAAAATGCTTAGATTATTCGTCCGGTGGTACGATATTAGTCCACGAAATTCTCAATATTTTTTCTGAATAATAGCATTTTATTTTTATTTCGGTTAAACAAATGTGCCGTATTTTTCACGCAGTTCCTCAAAATAAACACGATTTCTGCTCGGCGGTACTTCTTTTGAAAAACTCATCGGAATTTGGAGTAATTCATTCCAAGTCATTTTGAATTCTGAGCCAAGAGTGGTATTTATGGTTTTACTATAATGTATGCTTTTTTTTTTGTAACTACCTGCAACAACTTTTCTACCAAAAGTTATTCTTACTTAAAAACGTCAAGAGACATTTTTTTTATAACATTTTGGATCTAGTTGGTGCATTAAAAATGCATTAATTAGATAAAACTATTTTTCAGTTTTATTATGCAGGTACTATGTGGATACAATTATTTAAATTCACTGAAATGCTTTAAAATTTATCATGAGGATTTTTATAAGACGTATTTAGTGATAAAACTTTATAAAAATAAGCGTTTTAATGTTAAATTTTTACGAAAATCGTTAATATTAAACGTTTACGTTTAAGACATTTCAAACATGTATAGATATAGTGTCCCGAATGCCGAATTCAAAATTGCCCGGTATTTTTTATTTTTTGAATTGGCTTACCTGTTTTTCTTATCATTATCATCTATAAACTCTCCGCAATGAATGTGTTACCGATTTATTTTGTTTTATTGATTTATCTTAATTGTTTCTAACTTTCTGTTGTAACCCTGGTGCGACTAACTGTTCAATAACGCGTTTGGTTCAGTTTAGTTTCGTTGAACTTAACTATCAATCGACAAACTGTTGACTCATTAGGAGCCTCATTTCAACCCACGATCCATATAGGACGGTAAATTGTTTTGGCATAACTTTCATTATGGCAATAAAAAGACTTAACAACCAAAACGCGTTCTTGAATAGTTAGCCGCACTACGGTTACAAACAGAAAGTTAGAAACAAATAAAATAAATCAATAAAACCTTCACAGCGTTTCATTTCGGAGAGTTTATAGATAATAATAATAAGAAAAACGGGTCAGCCAACACATAAAACAAAAAATACTGGGCAATTTAAATCTTGAGTTCTTAATGGGACACCCTATGTAATCGAACTTTGCTCAGAATAGTATTTTGTTAGCAGGAATTAATCATGTATTCTTCCAAATTTCTCAACTTCTCTTCTACAATAGTGGCCTACCCGTGAACAGTATCAAATATTTTATTATTTTTCCGATCGTGACGATTTTTATAATTTATTGTATATTATTATATTTTGATATTTTTCCCATCTATGAACAAGTTTTCGAACCGGTATAGCATTTGGGGTAGGTAATTTTTTTTTTATAATTCTATATAAAAGTAACTCGGGACCAAGTGTTGTCCAAACGCTCTTGGCTGTTTACTTAAAAATCTAAAGGGGAGGTATATTGTATTTTATAACGATATTTATCTCGATGATTGACTCAATGACTCGACGGACGATTAATTGATTAACTATATGAAGCGTAATTTTTTTTGTTTCCGAAAATAAAATTGAAATGTATTCGTAACCGATACACAAACATATTTGGCCAACACCTACCTACTCGGCAGTTTATAATCGATAAAGCCGAGTTCCTATAAGAAATTCATGCTTACGACCATGATTGGAATTGTAACCGTATGTATACGGTTAATGTAAGTACATATATAGTTTTATACGGCTATAGAACTAACATTTCAATTCGGTACGCGGACAGTGCTACCACACATAAGCATAACATAAGTATACCGGGTACACATTGTGTATTACGCTATCGTATCGTTGTTAATGAATTATTATTAGTTCGCCTAAAGTTAACGTTTACACGTATATCGTGTACGAGTGGCCGTAATATTTTAAGCGCTAAAAAGCCAGGGAGCGGACGTATTCTCCCTTGCCCTCCCTTCCCCCCCCCTCATTCGGTGTACGCCCGTGCTTGGGGCCGCTTCGATATTGGGCGATAGAGAAGAAGTAAAAAAAAAAACGGAACGTAAACCGCCGCCGACGTCGTCGTCATTGTGAACGGGTCGTTGCGGGAAACGCGCGCGCAAATGCTGTAGCGAGCGGCGGCGGCGGTGAAGAACAAATCCCACGGAACTGTTATTGTTTCTCCCAGCGAGTTCCGCCGTGCGCGGGATTAAAATTGCGAAACACGCTTTTCGCGTCGTCCCGCGCGCAGCGCACGTGTAGCCGTGCCGTTTCGTCCCGTTCGCCGCGCAAATGATCCGACGTGGCCGCCCAAATACATACGCTGTGCCCGTACCGGCGGCGTGCATCGCGTCGAACCGGCGCGACCGTCCGCGGTGTTATCGCCGACGCCGCCGCCGTCTCGTGCGCGCGGCACGACACGCACGTCGCGTGTTACGATATTTCCGCGCGAAACGACGAGGCCTCTGGGTGCGAGCCCGAAGGCTCGCCGGTGTACACGGGCGCACGGTTCGCCGGTCCGGGAGGAGGGGGGGCGGAGGAAAAAACCCCCGGGTGCAACGCGGCGGAGGCGTCGACGCACGAGGAACCGGGAGACGTAAAAAAGCGTTCAAAGTTTTGATGTTTAATTAACGGTAGAAAAAAAAAAATAATAATAATAAACGCTCTAAAAACTCGCGCTCATACTGACGTTTACTCGCAGTAAAAGTCCTGGTTTTTCTTTCTTTCTTTAAACACAGCGAATTATACGGACAATAAGGATTCTATAAGAGTAACACAAACGTCGTTTTTACGCCGGGTCCTTCGATTCGCTCGTCGGCAAAACTGTATTTGCGCCGGCCGAGACGATTGCCCGAACAGGACGGGACGTTTTTTTTTTTTTCCGGAAAACGGTCGTCCGCGCGTGAACGTCGCCGGTGTGAGCGTTTTCGAACATTAACCGCCGTATCGGAAAATCGTTTTATCGCGAAACGAGTAAAATAGACGGTGACAAAAATTGAAAAACACTGGCTTTTATTACCGGCTACGGGGAACGTCATCATATTATTAAGTCACGGTTTAACATTGTAAAAAAAAAAAAAATGGCCACTGTTTAAGTAAATCAACCCTGTTGAGTTACTGTTGTCGTTAAATTTCATAACGAGCGAAACTAACTACGGTTTTTTGTTTTACGCGAACACGTGTTATCGAACAAATAATTTCACTGTAAATTACACAAAAAAATTATTATTACGTACTCGCGGTACTACACATAGGAGCCGAAGAAAGTGAATATTTTTTTCCAATAGACATGTTTTTTATTTTCCCAACAATTTTCATCACAGTTGCCTATACGCGACGTAATACTTAAAATAATGCCGTTGTTGTACCCCGGAAGCGGATGTATTTAGGGCGCGTTCGTGTTGGAGGTTTACGGTGTTCGTGCCAACGCTCACGCTTATGAACGGTTCGTCCAGACGCATAGGATTGCGCCATTATAGGATTGTAGCACTGCTATAGGTGGATCTCAGCTCTCAAGACGAACGCGAACCCAAACATAACGGTTGTACACCCATCGCAATCATCAGCTGTTATCAATCGTTATCGTTACGTACTATAATTGTAACGGACTAACGGTGTCGTTTTCAAAAAAACGTTACAATGTCAATTAGGCACTCCGAACATTTGTACGAATCGCGTTCTACAAACAATAATAACGACAATTTCATTATCGTGTGAAAACGCGGTCAAACGCGTATCGCTTGTTTCTCGGCGTGTCCGTTGTCATTTGATTGGCTTGCGTGCGTTTGCTGACCCGCCCCGACGCGATAAGCGTCCGCGAGCGCGGATCGGCGACGCCATCCGGCCAACGACCGTAAACGCCGGCAAGCGTTCTGAGCGAGCCACACGAACGCGCCGTCGTTCGTTTGTGCGGACCGCTCGCGCGCGGGACGTTGCCCGGTACGGGCGCGAGGAGACGGCGGACGACGGGACGCAGAAGACAGCACGGGGATGAGAGAAAAAAACACGAGTTTTTTGACAAACACGAGCAAAAAAAAAAAAAAATTGTATTTTCAGCGAAAAAATAATTATATTTTATATATAATAATAGGCCGACGGATTGTAATGACGAAATCACGTCGGTGTTTAGCCGAGGCTCACCGCGTACTCGTCATAATACATGCACGTATGTGTATATATGTATACATTTTTAGTTTAAAATATTATTGTTAAAATATAATGGTATCTATACCGTTACAAATAGGTTAATGTACGCGGTACGGTACGTTTTCGTCCGGAACAATACGACACCGCGGTTTTCGCGTCGCGCGTTCAAAACGGCTTATATACAAACGAATACGTGCCGTAACGTAATGTCGATTTAATATAATCGTTTTCCGAAAATTTTATTATTATTACGGTAAACGTAACGATGCGCACTCGGTTTGTGCGCGTTGAACGGGAGAACACCTTAAACATATTAACGCGTTGTAACGCGTTACGTACCTAAAAAAAAAAATAGTATATATGTATATATATGTATATATATATATATTAAGCATTTTTTTATTCAATAATATAGCTATGAAATATTACACGGGAATTGAGAAAAAAAAAAAAATAAAAATATTAGGAAAAAAAAAAAACGCTCACAAAAATAATAAAAACACGCGATAGTCGGCAAGTCCGCGAGAGACGGAACAACCGAGAACAGGAGAATATACGTATATAGAGAACAATAATTAATATTAACGTACAGGTATAATGTAAAACTTATCGACTATTTTAAGCGCGTCGGGTTACGCGACATTATTACGCGTAGCGCAACGAACGGTGCGGATTATTTTCGGAACAGCCGGCTCCGAGAAAACGGGGGGTTTTTTTTATCAAAACCGAAACCGAAACGGTTTCGCGCGATAACCCGCGGTTTTCGGCGACACTCGCCGTTTTCGATTGTTCCGCGCCGAGACGGTTTCGGTTATCCGACGGAATTCGCGACGCGCGACGGTCGCGCGTTTGGTTTCGACATCATTCCCGTGGAAAACCGACGCGCGCACCGCGGCACCTCGCCGGCCGAAAAACCGCGCGACGGCCCCCGGGCGTTCCGGGCTGTACGAACCACCGTTCGCGGTGCCGTCGTCGCGTCACCGGTCGAAACCGAATCGGCCGAAAACCGAACCCGCGGTCGTTATCCCGCGCGTGTGACGCGTGCGGGTAAGCTAATTGGTGTCGAAACGGATTTTCAAGACGGACGCGGCGTCACGTCGAATCGTTTTCATTTATCACCACGACGGTTCGTTTCCCGCGGACGGGGTTCGGAAAACGGGGCCGACGTTCGGTCGTCGCACAAAGACATTCGGTATTGCCGCGGGACGAGGGGGCGTATTAAAAGCTTGAACGTTAAAAAAAAAAAAAAAAAACACCCGTAAAATCGTATCACGCGACGAACGGGATAAACGCGGAGAATCGGGTGATCCGTTTTTCGACGCGATCGGCACGGAATCGATTCGGCGATCCGCCGTGTTGTTTGTACCGCCGCGAGTTTTATTGTTTTTTTTTTTTTTAATTTTTCGTTTTATTCCTCCGAAATCGAAAATAATAAAACGCACATGAACGACAGTAATATTATTTGTTAATGCGATCAATTACAAAAGCGAACCGCTAACTCGCGAGCGGCGGCCGAGAAGAACTCGCGAGTTTCATAATATAAATGTAATTATAATATTATAGTATTATACTTATAAACCGAATAACACAAATTGCACACGATATAAATAGCTATACACACGAAATGTTTATAATTTTTAAAAAAATATTATGGTAAGTAAAATATTATTATAATTATCATAGGAACAAAAAAAAAAAAAAAAAAAAAATTATAATTTTATATATAGTAATTATAAAATAATAATAACGTTACATTAATAATACCACAAAATAGGTTTTTTTTTGTCGAAAAAAAAAAAAACAAAATTTTACACAATAATGATTATAATAATTAATAATGAGATAGTATAATATTTAAGTACCAAGCAATTGTAAATTGATTTTCGACAAATATTTGCGTCTGTACATATATATATATATGTATATGTATAAAAAAAAAAAAAAGAGTCACAGGGCAATGCATAATTATTGTGTATTATAGACATTATTAGTTAGTCGTTATAGTCATTTGGGATGGGGGAAAAAAAAAATACAAAAAAAATGACCGAATATTATAATCGTATTAAAACCCTGCAAAACGTGTGTATAAAAAGAGAGCTAGAAAAAAAAAAATTTACAATTATTATAAATATATTTTCATTTTTTTTTTGTTTTTTTTTTTTGTTTTTTCGTCGTTTTTAAAATATATATATATATATATATATATATACCTGTCATATACATAGCTACAACGCCATCTGGTCATAGGCAATAGCAGGTATATAATGTTATTATAATAAATCACATATCGTTTTGACCACCGAACACACGGCGTGAAAGTTTAAAAAAAAAAAAAAAAAAAAAAATGTAAAAAATAAAAATCGGGATTATTTATATAGTGAGTATAATATATATATATATGCGAAATTGTCGAAAACAACAAAGTATCGTAATAATAATAAACAGCCAAACGTTATTATTATTATTTTTTTCGAAATTCTTCCCGCGTAAATAGGCAGGTACGTCGAAAAAACACTCCGTAATATTTAAAAAAAAAAAAAAACGCTTAAAAATAGACACAAAACACGCGTACGTAATAATATCATTATCGTATTGCGTAGTAGTAGGAGTAGTAGTAGTAGTAGTAGTAGTATAGTAGTAGTAGTAGTAGTAGTATTGTAAATAGGTATATAGTAGTAAAATATCGTCGTAGTCACAATAATAATAATATAGCGTTAAAAAAAAAAAAAAAAAAAAAAAAAAAAAAACGTAAATAATTACACGTTATTATTATTATTTATAATATAAATGCCGGTAAAACACAGCCTTTTCTTGAATAAAATATTGTGAATTTTAAAAGTTTTCTTTTCTGTAAATCTTCAGTCGTGAAATCGCTGTGCAACCCCGCCGCGGGTTTTGTTCGCACCGTTTTTTGGTTTTTTTTTTGTTTTTTTTTTGTTTGTTTTACACGGACGCTGGCCGCTCCGTTTGTTTAGACGGCCGAATCTTTGCCGACGAAACGCGTCTGCGACACGGACCGCTTGACGTCGTATTCCACTTCGGTGTCCTTTTTCAGCCTGCGAACGAAAACCCGAAAACACACACACACACACACACACGCACACGTTTTAGTAAAAATTATCGAAAAAATAACAAAACACCCTCCGTCGCTATTTTTACAGTCGAATTTTCGCCCGCCTATTTTGCGCTGTGTACAGAGATATATTCTTAAAAAAACGATGGGGGGGGGGGTCGAGGGATTTTGAAAGTTGAAACCGTCGAAAGGCCCGACGGCGCTGATACTATCGCCGTGCGAAGTTTAAGGGAAATTAATCGCCCTGCCTCGCGTAACAACGCGATCAAATTCATATTCAGATCCAATCAGCCGACAAAACAAATCTAATTCTCGAGTTTAAGGTCATTTTGGTCCACGGGTTATAGCCGCTAGAAAAGTGTCCGAAATCAAGGCTAAAATAGATAAACGGTAAAATGTCAGAACAGACACAATAGTGTTTGGGGAAAATTCGACGAAAAAGGGGCGTATTAAATAATTAGACTCTGAGCGAGTTTTACTAAACGAATGTGTTTTTTTTTTCCTTTTGCAAAACAATTTTTCAACCAGCAACCTCGCTCCGATCGACAAAACACAGTCGTCCTGAGGATGGTTTCTGTTGGCAAAATTTGTCTGGTTGGCGTGCCGGGGAGGACATATCTTTTGATTTCCTTTGTAGTTTTTTTAATAATACGGAACAATATTTTACCTACCCACGCAATCACCGAACACTTATATTGATAATTTATATACGTGGTATAATTTTCAAAAAATATTCGTGCGTTTTTTGGTGAGGTTTTTTGTCATAGCTATTTGAAACGGCCGAGTTTAAATCGATTTCATGTGGATAGGAATTTTGTGAGTTAAAATTTATTAAAAACACGAGTAACGTCGCAGTAATTTACTTTTACGGTTACGAATAAAATATACAACTTTTAATTTAAAACATTTATCAAACAAAACAACACGTTTAATATTGATCTTCGCTCAGAATCTTTCTTTCTTTCTTTTTTTTTTTTTTTTATTATCAAAATAATATTATTTTTACATGTCGACGGGTTCGATGCGCATGTTGTTGCTCTGATAGGTGTTGCCGTTGGTCAAAAGTTCTTTGCCCTCGCTGTAGGAAAAAAAAAAAAAACAAACCCAAACGCATTACATTAATAATATAATATTTACAAACGCACGGGTGTACGTTAATATTTCGCGGCTATTAAATAATATTGTACAGGTAGATAATAACATAGGCGTTTTGTTCGAGAGAAAAGTTCGAGCGGCGTTTTCAGAACGCCGCAAATTTTCGTATACATATATTTAAATATATACGTCGCAAAAGCGGCGAAAAATAGAAGAAAAAAAAAAAAAAAGGAAAGCGAATTAGCGACGTTAATAATAATAATAATAATTGGTTCAAGTATTAAATATACTAAAACGGCTTAAAAGCTTACGGTGTTATTATGCGCGTGTGTAACACGGGTATATTATTATTATTATTATAAATATTCGTTAAGGGCGTAGGAGACCTTACACGCGGGAGCGCATTACAGGTCCCCGGCACCGTGCGTTATACATAAATGCTCGCAGCGCTGCAGCGGAGCCGTGTGTTAATATGAACTAAAGCCGCAGTCCGTCGTCGCGTAATTAAATATTATTATTATAATACGCCTGCCGTTAAAAAAAAAAAATGCGTCAAGTACTACGCAAAACTATAGATACAATAACACGATAATACTGTCATTATACATACTGTTATCAAATAAAATACTGCAGCGATATCTACGCGCAACAGACGGAACCGTAACGCACAATTACATATAAATATATATATATATATATATTATAAACAAATGGGAATTTGTTACTTATACGCGCCACTTTTGCTCACTACGCAGCGCTATCCGCAGTAAACGAAGATTACCGCGGCTGTTGTCGTCGGTACTGTCGACACGCATTATACGGATTATAAAGACCCGGATGGGACACCGCCACACACGTTTCTCATAAGTATTTACGCTGCGTACGGATTGCTGACTACAAGAAGATTCAATGACGCCTTTAATGATCCGCTATTTTCGTGGGAATTACGGCGATGATAAGAGTAATAAGTT
This sequence comes from Cinara cedri, assembly GCA_902439185.1. Taxonomy (NCBI): domain Eukaryota; kingdom Metazoa; phylum Arthropoda; class Insecta; order Hemiptera; family Aphididae; genus Cinara; species Cinara cedri. The sequence continues at coordinate 567,813 of CABPRJ010001927.1, read as the reverse complement.
ATTCGCCATTATCACCGTACTATCTTTTAGTAATATCCGATATCATAGTTATGTGTACGCGATGGGATTTTGATTGTCTCAAAAACGGGCGCATCAATCAATTGTTTCATATGCAAATATCGCGGTAATATTTTGATAGTTAGTAATCTAGTGTACTACTGTGTTATATTATAAACATAAATTGTTAAATTATTTGAATTGTATATCTGTGCCATCGACGAGAAGTCGTGGCTTTCAACTGATAACCAGTGATAAGCCTATAAAATATGATTATACCATAAAATATAGTGGTAAATAAGTAAGGCCTTAGATTATACAACGTATTATTATTATATGAAACCTGTAGCGGTGACTGTAGTTATCACTGTTAAGCTGATAATATGTCCCATCCGTGCTTTTATTGTCCGCGGGACACTTTTCTCGGTGATGTAAAAAGTCGAATAACGAAAATCCGATCAGTTGCACCAACTAAGAATACCCTGACCTACCCGACACGGTTTTTTCACTATCCCCTCTGCTTTATCAAAAACCCGTCGTGGTTTTTCATCGACTAAGTTTCAGGTTATAGGACACTTAGACGCCAGAACTTCCTTGAAGCAGTATCGGGGTTATTCGGACCGACAGGTAGGTTAGGTTTTCACTTCCGTTTCGCATAATCTAATCTTTTTTTCACTCTTCTTTCACGACCCCGGGAAAAGTGCCCCGATCCCGTTGTTGATGTTGTATATTTCTTTTGTTTTTTTTTTTTTTTTTAAATATTTACTAATAATCGTGTGAAACATAAAAACCAAAATAGAAAAATAAACAAAAACAACGCGAGAAGAAATCGTATATAAGAAAAAAAAATAGGCGCACACACACACACACACACACAAAAAAAAAAAAACAAAGGAGAGAGTAGAATACAGAGTGTATAGGAAGGTATAGTATAACAATAATATTATAAATTATTATCGTGTAAAGAATATTATTAATATACAAGCGACCAAACCAAATCAAAAAAAAAAAAAAAAAAAAAAAAAATTTAAATTAATAATTAAAGAGACAACACGTTTCTTACAACACAAAGTTCATATCTGGCAAAGGGACTTTCTCTACGTCGGAAGTGTAAGAAGAACCGTTTCCGTTACTAGACGATTCGCCCGTGCTGTTGTTGCAATACGGCAACGGAAAGCGCCAACCATACAAACTGAAAACGGCCCTCGGTTTGAATAAAAATAATAATAATAATACCAACAATAACAATAATAATAATCATGATAAAACAAGTATAACAATATCAAAAAATAAATAAATAATATTATATCCCTCGGTTTTTTTTTTCCACTCTAAAAAAAGGCATTATATTATTACGGCCGACATGATCGCTGTAACTATAATAATATAAAATAATTACAATATAGGTATACTTTATTAACAAGAAAAAAAAAAAATAGGAAAAATAACCGTATTATTATTATTATTATTTTTTCTGCTTTTTTCAGTTTTAATTTTTTTTTTCTGTGAAAACGCACGGATACAAAAATAATATACTCACGCAGACTTAATAAAATATTATTTAGGTATTTTAGGTATAGGTACTCGTGTCGCGCGGGTATACGCGTTCACGCATTACACGCGGACAAACGGAAAAAGACGGCGTCGTCGGTGTCGTGTAATAAACAAGGTTTTGGAAAAAAAAAAAAAACACGTACACACAATAAATAATTATAGTATTGTACACGTAAAATCAATTTCCCGGGTCCGAACGGCCGTCACCTTTAACTATTTCATAGGACGGCCGGCAGCAGCAGTGCGACGTGGTGTCTAAGGGGTCGAACACCAGCAGTAATAATAATAATATACTCGAGGCCCGGGTCGGTTTTTTTTTTTTTTTTTTTTTTTTTTGCGTTAACCCGAAAAGCTGTTTTGCCATATAGTAAGTATACCTTTATACGTTTTTATTTTTTTTTTACACACCAGAACAGCAATAAAACCGTGTCGTACCGATGTTACCGCGAACGTCTCCAAAAACCGTAGCCGTAGATATAAAACAACTATTAAAATGTCGGACTGTATATAATAGAGCCCTATCATACGAGATAATAATGTAGCGGACAAAGTACTGGGAGGCGTGGTTTAAGACGGTAAAGTTGCTCAACGAGGAATTGAAAAAAATTGTATGATATAAATCTTAAAGTCACGTGACATTTCACACTGTAGGCGAAACTAGTGACTAAAATGAGAATTATAGTTATACAGTCATATAGAACTACACGGTACCCACAGTAAGTAAAGGTGATAACGTGGATGATACACAAAGGACAGAGCATGCTTGTAACAATAACCCACGGGGAAGAGTGCCAGAAGAACCCCAGGGATGTGGAACTGCAGAATACAACCGCTGTAATGGTATTAATTTGTTATCAAATGAAAAAAAAATTAAAATATTTTTAAAATTCGAATAGTGACAATGTAAATTATAAAGTCACAAAAAGTTAAATAAAATTCAAAATTTCAAATGAAACCATAAATTAAATGAACTAAACTGATACTAAAAACGAACATTACCGACAGGTAAGCAAATTTATTGAACCACAGAGCTACCGTTATGGCTTCTTTGAGCGTGCGATGTTCCATAAAATGTCCTATCATTGTTTGTACGGATAATAATCGCGGACAATTGTGTGTACTTTATAGTAAAAAATTAGTCTGCTGCTTGGACGTTTATTTTCGATGAGCTGGATTCATTTCAGCGATCGTCTTATCTATAGCTGAGAAACTACACTATTCTAGCATATTAAATCGCACTAGTAGGGTGAATTGATTGACCCGTTAAATATGTGTTTAACGTTTATGCCTTGCGTTGGGTATGCCACGATAATAATACAGTAATCAAGATAGACTCGATGAAAACAATTTCGAATATTTTTCATATTATCCGCTGGTTTACACGGGCCAATCAATAAAATTAGCCGTCCCGATGTGTAGTTACGATGGCCCCACCACGCTTCTACTTTACTCACACAGGCGGACGTCTAATTGTTTTATAAATTTACCGTTGAATATCAAAAGCGAATGTTAATACTCAACGAACTGATTTTCGGATGTCCGACATTTTTATGATTATTTTTTTTTTTTTAAACAATTACTTTGATTACCCATCGTTAATATTGCTCAACAGATACGGTCGGTGAATGCATATTTACTAATTTAAATATCTAAGTGTCTATTTATCAAATAATCTTTGAATCATTAAATTTATTATTATTAAGAAATATCATGTGTTATCTGAGTAAACGAGGAAATAAATTTTAAAAGAAAATTAATTAATACATCGCTTTTCATAAAACAAATTCATTGTTTTACTCTCACTTGCGTTTTTTAAAAGTATAGGTACACCCATGCCTCATTTCCCTTTATGGATAGACTTTTTGCGTGTGATTTTTAATATTCTATATAAACATACGATAGATACGCCTAGTCAAACATTCACCGATAATATTTATACGAGTATCAACGCATTACCGGGTGAAATTTTCCACACGATAAAACACCGGTTTTTGGACGTTCACGGTAACACGCAATACATTTTGTTACAATACCAGGCCGGTGATTGTTTTACCGGTAACGACGATGAATAATAATATTAACGTAATACTGTGCACTGCAATACGCGACATTCGACAGTACCTATAAATCGATGACCCGGTTACCGGAAAAGTGGTTGCCTATCCAAGTACTTGGATAAATGTTAAATAAGTTGCGTACATTGACCCCTTAATATAATAAATAATATTCACACGGGGTTAAACGCCGCGATTCAAACGTTTTCAGAACACAACGAGTGTTCCTATGTATAAGGGCTGATTGTGACGAGCGGTTCTTAGATGTGAATTCCGTTTGTTTTTTTTTTTAACAAACTCGTATTAAGCATTGTATAGGCAATTCATATACGGAATCGCCCGGGCGTATAGGCAACCACTCAGTAGATCGGTGGCCGAAACAGTATCACGTGTATTGGCTGCGAGTGTGCGCGTATCGTACAGTATTCGTTAATAACAATTATAACGTCTGTAATATTTTATTACACAGATAGGAACGAAATGTAAACAAATGCGATGGCGAACAATATGATAATAACAATATTGTCGCACGAAAATCGTGGATAATATTATAAAAAAATGATCGTGTAAATAAACCGCCTTGGACGGGCCAATCTAGCTTATCTTACGGTCGGTTCTGACGGGGGGTACGACTTAATTTTTTCATCCAATGTTATGATATTGATTTTCCCGGGCCGCGTATGTATCACTAACGATTCGAAACAAAATAATACAATTTGAACGAACGCGTATCGACCGAAAGGCCGTTTCGGTGTTGTTAAACATGTACAATTATGTAGGTATTAGCTATAAACATTCACGGCGAAATATAATTATTCAGTTGCCGCCGGGAAAAAAAATAACATAACCTCAAAATGTACCCCAGAGTGTTAGCACGGGGGAAAAAAAATGCCGCGTACCCCGCACCGTAGCGCACGTACCGACAATATTATGTATAGAGATGTGTCCCGTCCGTTTCTTTATTATCTACGGCGAAAAGGGTTATGTATGAAATGATAACACGATGGGTATTATAATGTTATGATAATGGCATACACACTGTATAATAATATTGTATGACCGCAGACAGCAAAATAATCACAACGCTTCCGTTTACCGAATATATAATAATAATATAAAAGTATATTAAAAAACATTTTTTTTTTTTTTTTTATCTCGTCGTTATTAATATTAATTTAAAACGCCGCAGGTGACGGCGCGTGTTCCGCAGTAAAATAGACTCGCCACATAATAAAAATATTATACGCCGCCGAGAATGAGAAAAACGGCGACGTAATCATTATAATATTATTACGCGGTCGCGGGAATAACGCGCACTGTCTATCTATTCGAATATTCGTATAAAGTTTTTTTTTTAGTTATAAAGTGGCGAACACGACGCGTTATGAATGTACGATTGCGGTGCGAAAACAACAAAAACGCTCTCGACGATTACATAAAAAAAAAATAAAAAAATACGACCGCTGTATACAGGTACGCTACAATAATATGCATATTGAATTTACCGTTTAAATTAAAAGTTTTTTTAAAAAAAAAAAAAAAAAGGTTTATATTTTCGTCTTTCGACGGACGAGTCAACGATGAATATATTAATAATAATAATAATAAAAACTTTTCTCGTATTCACGCTGTCATCTCGAGCAGTTCTTTCAATACGGAACTATAATGGGATGAAAAACGCTTTGAAATAAAAATAATAAAAACCGAATGTTTGTCGCAGTCGAAATCGACAAACCGGGACGAAATTTGCGTCGCGAAAAAAACAAAAACAAACGTGTGTTAAATATAATAATTATATTTAAATTTCAACGGCTCGACACTCACGTTCAGAGGCCGAGGTGATAACTCGTGTATTTTAAAAAGGGGTTGCGTGTAGGCAAATAACAGAACGCTAAAATTACGAAAAAAAAAAAAACCCCAGGACTTTATCAGCTGAAAAATATTCAAATTCAGTAGCACACGCAGGATATTTTTCGGGAGTGGTTTTGTTTATAATGATTTTCTAGAGAAAGTACTGCACATATTATCAGTACACTACTATCATTATTATTACTGAATAAATTAATTTTGATGAAATTGAATTCTATTTTATTCTGTGGCATGAGATATTATGTCGTTGAATGCGAAATTTGATTTAAAAAATTCCAGTGAAGGAAGACAGTTCGGAGGGCGTTTTGACCCCCTAACCCCTCCTCTGTGTGTGCCGCAGTTCAAATTCACCATTGAATAAACGAAAGTTCCTAGTAGAACTATCGAAATTTCGCAATAAAATTATTCAGAAGAACTTTCTCTGTGCCGTAGCGCGCTAATTATTATTTTTTGTCAACAGTAATACGATCCAAGTTTTCGTTTTGTAAATTTTCTGTCATTTTTGGTTTTTAATTTACTCATAAACGATTGTTGGATGGTGTTGGAGAAAAAAAAAAAAAACAACACTACGGATATTACACATAGATAATATTCTTCTCGGTATGTCGTGAAATGTCGATAATTGCACTATAAGAATGTGAGCAGCCCTCTCGCGCAAAACGGTTTTTACAATCGACTTACGGGGAGAGTATATTATTACGTCCTCTTAAGAGACCGTCGCAGTAGAATTTCCCGTTCGTTCCGTCTTCCTATAACGGACAATAGCGGAAATGTGTTCACGTGAAACAAACTAAAAGACTGTACGTCGATTGTACAGTTATTGTTGGACGACTACATTTCGAACACATTTTCGCTATATTGACCGATAGAAAGACTATACAGAGACACGGCAAATGTCCACCGTGACGTCCTCTTGTAACAACATAAGTTTATCGGCATCGAGGGATTTTATTTGTTTATGTTCCCGGCTCTTTAAAAAACGTCATTATGTATTATTTACCGGTAGATGACATTGAATCAATCGAAAAAAAAAAAAAAGAGTTAACAAAATTAAAACAAACGATTTAAACGCGATTTTATTATTAAGATATTAACTTTTTAGTTGTTCGCTATTGTTTTTCATGACGTATAACCCCCGACCCGTTCTCTACCCGCAGTACACGCGAAACGCCGTTCCGAATAAATTTCCGGTGTTATTATTATTCCGTAATCGCGTGTAAACCTACGGAAGCTTTGTGTACAACGCACACGAGAAATATATTTTGTGAACCGAACGCGCCAAAGACGTTTTATTTCTCGCGAAAGCCGTTCAAAAGACCCGCAGCTCGAACACTACTACATATGTATGTATATATTATACCTTATACTCGGAAACACGTGCAGGTTGACGTTTATTTTGCTGTCTAGGAGATTAGATGATAAAAAAAAAAAAAAAGTATAAATATGATGATGACGTTGCACACACATCACACACAACAATAATATACACACAGACGAAAAAATAACATACAAAACATAAAAACCGGGTGTTATATTAGTTTTTCCCAGAAAAAATTTTCCCAAAAAAAAAAAAAAAAAAAAAAAAAAAAATGTACCAATAGTTATTATTATTATTGTTAAAAATAAAAATAAATGAAAAAAAAAAAAAATCATACCTTCCGAGTTTCGTTTCCTCTTCTCTCTTCTTCTTCCGGCAACACAATCCGAACAATATATACAATATACCTGTGTAGTGTGGTGACCGGGGTATAAAAAAAAAAAAAATGTCGGTCAGTATACGCGTACGATAATAATGTAGGTACAAACATATTTTTTAAAACACGAATTATTAGGGCCCGGATTTCAGCACAAAGTGCTTTTTCTTTCATTCGGTAGCTCCACTGTCGTTTTTTAGTTAACAATTTTTCGTACATGATTTTTTTTTTTTTTTTTTAGTGTACGATAATAGATAATTCAAAATACTATTGTTATAAAAACCGAAATTCGCCGAAATAGTAAATTTATAGGTAGTTGTAGTACTATCATAATACAGAGTGTCCGACGAAGATATACCCGTTGTAATATCTCCGTATGTAACAAAGATAATCAAATTCTGTTTTTTAACATTATTCACAGAGATAAGAACTATGTTTACGCTTCGATTAATATTTTATATTTTGATTAAAAAACTTAAAAATATTACATTTTATTTTATCATTTTAAAAAAATTTGAAGCCATTTTAATATTTTAATTAAATTCGTGATTTTTAATAATTCTTTAACTGGCGAGAAAAAAAAGTGCACAGTCAATTGCCCATAATAGTAATAACAATAATAATCAATAAGCGATTACAGCCTGCTGCATAGTTATAGGTACTTTTCTCTGAACTTTGAAAAATTATTAAAAATTACGAACTTAATGAAAATGAGCAGTTGAAACGTCGACATTTTCGAAAATAATAAAATAAAGTTATTTTTTTTTACTGAAGCACAAAAAACTAATTGAAATATAAATATGCGTAGTTCTTATTCTTGCGAGTAATGTATATATATATATATAAAAAAAAAAAAAAAAAAAACCTAGAATTTGTTAATCTTTACTATCTCACAGGGGATATTGCAAACGGGCATATCTTCGTGGTACACTCAGTACATGCATAAATACACAAATCATTGTCAATCTTGGTTATATTTTACATTTAAATTGCCTTTTTTTTCAATCATTAATCTAGTGCTCTAGGTCTACAACAATTCATTGCGATGAGACAATTGATAATTCGTTTTGTACGTAACAGGTACTTGAAAAAAAAAAAAAAAAAAATAATAGAAACTTTTTTTTTTTCTAAGAATTTTTCGAAAGTTTTCAAATCCGGGCACTACATACAAGTGGGTTGTAATAGTAATAATAAAAGTAGCAATTAATTATTGTTATTTTTTTATTTACCCGTATTGTGGGCGAAGTAACACGACACGTCGATAACGATCAGTATTGTGATGAGCACGGCCAAAACGATGCTGATGATTACCGTCGAACTGAGACGGTTGGTGTAACTAGGCGGCGGTGGGTTTGGCGGTATGTCCGCGCCTGAAAATGATAACGACGAACAAATGACGTGTGTTGATCGCACTGATGCGCGGAAATGTTAAAAAAATAAAAAATAAAAAATCCCCGGTGGTAAATATATATATTTTTTTTTTTTTTTATTGAGACTTTTTATCATCCTCCGCTCCCCACACCCGTCAAATAATAATATTATAATTACAGTAGCATTTTCGGTGCTTATAAACGCATGTTTCAAACGTTTTACCAAAAACGACCGTTTTTAGTTAACATTCAAAATAAACGATAATATTAATATTGTTCAGAGGACGGTATACCCGCGTGCGTTTCGTCTGTGAGTTTTAACAGCATAGCGAATTGACCTACAGTTGTCGTACTAGAAAAGAAAAAAAAAAGGTACGAACATCGGTCGTGTTTGTACGTAGGTTTTTTTTTTCTTGATATTTTAATTTCCAAACGACATATCAGCGTTTTCAAATCGCGATAAGTCGCATGCTCGAATCTCGGTTAAAAATACAAATATCGAGAGAAAAATAAAGCACGGATATCGTTTTTACTTTTAATTTCAATTCAATCGGCTCATCATTGATGGGTTAACACTAGGGGCCTCATTTGTGAGGGGCAGTAGTGTGCATTTGCCCAACTTAAGATTTTAATGTAGTTTCGGGCCGGCTGCCGAGTCTACACGGGCCGTAATATAACAACGTACATGTCATTATGAAAAGGCGTACACGATTTATCAGTAATCTAGGATAAGACGGGTACAAAATATATGTGGCCTCGAGGGCCTATAAAGCCGAAAAATAATTTTTTTTTTTGTAACTATTGGGCCGGTCAATATTATGCCCTAAAAATATTGAAATAACGCCTCTGGTCAATACTAACAGCACGCGCGGGTACAAAACTATAATCCCCGTCCTCCTACAAATACAGCGGATATTCAACAATAGGTTTTCGGGGCTATACGGGGCTAATGCGTATGCTAATGAAAAACAAAGGAAAAAAACGCATCGCGAATTAGCCGCCAAAACTAAGTATTTTTTTATTATTATTATTATTTTTTTTTTTAATTATTCGTGTTAAAACGACGACGAATGCTGTATAGTATAATATTATTATATGTTTTCGTCGTTTTGTGATTGGTGTCGTTTACAGGTAGGATTATTGTTTAGAGATACGTAGCAATATTATAAATGTTTGCGTTATGACAAAAAAAAAAAAAAAAAAAAATATACACACGCTACAGTAATATACATTGATTACAAAGCGCGGTTTTATAATAATATAAATACAGTGTTGCAGGCGTTTTGGCAGTGGCGGCGGGCGTTCGGAACGTATACGAATATTCGTTCGCGTCATAATAATATTATAATGTCATGTACCTAATGTTATTATTATTGTGTTATATATTACGCGTGTATTCGTGTGGTGGCCGTACAGCGAACAATAACAATACACATGTAAAATCGTTTGGAAAAATAAAATATGTTATACCGAAGAAAATAATAATAATAAAAAGCGTTAGTGCACAAAAAAAAAAAAAAAAAGCCCCGTACAATCATACGCGACAAAAATATTATCGCCCCTTTTTATCGCGGGCTTAGAACCAGAGAAATGTGTCGACCAAAAACGGATTTTCATTTTTTTAATACAAACCAATTTAATGGAAATCCGTTTTAAATTTCAAAACGAAAAAAAAAAAAAGTGGGTTTTCACCCGCACTGAAAAATTCGATACATTTGGTCGACAAGTTACTCTGTTCTAAACCGACGATTAGCCAAACATTACGTATATCTAAGCTGTTATAACGTACATTGGTAATAGTAATATTATGTGCGAGAGAAACAGAGGAAAGACAAAACAAAATTTGATAGTGTTTTAAATGAAAAAGTCTTCGAAACAATTAAGTCATTAAGTACGTATCGTCTGTTCATTCTCGCGCATAAAGTAACAACGACGTCATAGTCGGGGGTTTTTCGCGAAAAACGAGGGTTTTAATAATTTTAGTTTAATTATGTGAAGACGAACGGAGCTCGTCACACGAGGGTGCCACTATTGCAAACGGGAGTGGAAAACAAAATTAATAATATAGGAAACATGCATTTTTTATCATTACAATCGATTGGCATAAACTACACGTCATCATGCTCTTACCTCTTCGAATTAGTAGTTACGCACCGCACGCGTAATGTAAACACTTAGGTTAAAAATATTATTATTTTTTATTAACTCGATATTATATTTTATCGGTGCCGCAATTATTACCGGGGAGCGGTCGAATTTGATTGAGTGTGATTTGAAGGGATTAGTATTAGTATGCGAGCGCAGACAAATATTGACTGGCGGACCGAGCCCCGAACACAAATAATTATTGTCAAAGAACATCCGATAAGCAAAAAGGGATATTGTATTTCACGTTTCCTCACGACCCTCCGCGAATAAAGCCGCTGATAAAAATGGTAAACAATTACCACGTGACCCGATACGTCGTGATAAATCAACGGCTTTCACCGGAAAAACCGCGCCAACCGTCGTGCGTCTTTCTTTCCGAACGCCTCCGTTTTTACTTATCGGATGCGAGTGTTTTCGTCGGGCGAAGCGCGTTAACAATTTAGTCCGTGCGTAATTATCCGCAGCGAGCAATGCGAATTGAAAAGTCGATTCATTACATCAAAATCGTAAATAGTTGCGGCACTGATTCTTATGATTATGATTTTTTAACAACGTATAATATTATGTACAGAATGTACGCGCCGCGTCCTCGACGAACACACGGTTCCTATTCTACGTATAAAAATGAAAAAAAAAAAAAAAATAGTATAAATATAATATAATATAGAATTTTATTTATTTATTGTCTCATAACATTATGTTTTTTTTTTTTTTTTTTTTGTTCGATCATAATAATACATGGTTTATACGATTTTTTATCTACTCGTAGACGCCTTTTCAGCAAAATGTTTACGTTATATTATTATAATTTTGTTGATCGTTTTATACTTTAACTTAAACTAATATAAAACAAAAATAATATAATAATTTGTCTTTTTATACAATATTTTTTCATAGGGGGTTTTTTTTTTTTGTCATATAAATAATGGTATACAGTGATAATGATAATAATAATAATTAGGTACAATATTAAAAATAATAGTTAAAAAAAAAAAAAAAAAATAATAATAATAATACTAATATACTACGAGTAATACAATAATAATAGAAATATAATAATTTTATCGATCCCTCGAACCGTATCGGTATACATACCGATGTATATTATAGCCGATGTTATGATATTATAACATTATCGATGTTTACGCAGCGCGCATAAAAAAAAAAAAAAAGCCGAGTTGTTGTAAAATACTTTTATAATATTATACGGTCCGAGGGAAGTGAGTACTTATGTAATAATATATATATATATATATTATAGAGAGACACGAAAAATATAAAATGGGTACGATGTTTAAGAAAAAAAAAAAAAAAAACATACACGGTATATGCGTAAACATACGGAACGGGCACGATAGGTTTGTGTGTTATAATAATAATAATATAATGTAAAGTGAATCGAAAGCGATTAAACGTCAATAACGCTATGTATATTATTATTATGTGGTTATAAAATATTGAAATATTTGTTCGTGAAAAAAAAAAAAAATTCTCAGTACACTTCGCCGGGGTAAATCGAACACGAAATACCTATAAACGATAGGTAAAATATCCAACTGCTGCTGGTATACAATGTTACTCTACTATATTATATCTCGCACCGTTTAGAAAATAATAATAATAATAAAAAAAAAAAATAAATATAACCGCCCACAGTATAATGTTATAATAGTATTATTACGATTACGCC
>CABPRJ010001927.1:470695-555357 GCA_902439185.1 Cinara cedri | reverse complement strand
TATTATTATGTGGTTATAAAATATTGAAATATTTGTTCGTGAAAAAAAAAAAAAAAAAACCGTACAATATCGTTCAATTGGTCGAACGAATACGGGGCAAGTGATTTTTTTACTACAAGAAAGGTTTAATATTTAAAAAAAAAAAAAATAAATATAACCGCCCACAGTATAATGTTATAATAGTATTATTACGATTACGCCGCGGTGAATAGAGGCCGCGATGGCTGTACGAATGCTCGGAAAATAAAAATTAAGAACAATAATGTTTTCGTTTCGAAAAATCTGGAACTCGATAATTTCGTAAAAATAATTTAAAATTAAAAAAGCTCGAGAAAAAAAAAGCGACGGAAATAATATTGTTGGTACGTAAAAAAATAAATTGTCCGGGAACCGAACGATTTTTGTCAATTTAAATTACCAGCGGACTATGGATTCATTAGAAAAACAACAATACACGTCGGAATGACAAGTTTTTTAGAAATCTAAATTATCGGAATGTTATTTTTCATTAAAATATAGTTCGTAACATTGTAATAATGCAGTTTCCTCAGCTTTAGTCTCGTGATATTTCAAGCGTCTTTGCTAGTACGTTTTCTGCGTATTACTTTTATTTCAATTGTTTTCCGTCCGATTTACCACTATATATTTTTTAGTTAATTTTTTTCCAACGCGTTATAGACGTCCGTAAAAAAAAAAAAACAAAAATTATTCTACAGGCACTTTTAAACGCTCGACAATGTTACGATAAATTCATATTAAGAATCCGACGGATCGGAAATTTTATATTTTTATCACAACGAATCCCAACGTATATATCATTATTATCTTATGTTATTCGTCATAATAGATAATGGAATAGTTATATACCGTCCATCACGTCAACGATATATTCACGGACCAAAATAGAACTGACTGGACACGACGGGGCGGGCGGGTGACGGGATAGGAGTTGCGGGGGCGGAGAGGGAGATTGACCCCAACTGTTTTCTCAGCCGTGTTGCAGACCCATCGGTTTTACGCGTTACTGGCGGTTTTTACTGATATTTCCATTCGACTCGTCAGGTATTTACATACTATTATGTTGACGGCGTTGCAAGCCGTTGGTTTACACAGCGACCCGTCCGCTCTATCTTAGTCCGCGGGTATATTATATCGTATTATAGGTGACATTAATTATCGGATACATATTTATAAAGATTAGGCACGCGAGTACACAGAAATAAAAAAAAAAAAAATGATTATCGCACGTACCGATTTTTATTAAAATTTATAAAAAATGTACACGTTCAATATGCCAGGCGAATCGGGTGGCGGTAAAATTAGCGATGATTATATAGTTAACTGTGTGTGATTTTTTTTAAGACGAGCAATACTCGTCCAGTGTTGATGATATCATAAAAAAAGATAATATTAGTAAGTAAATAAAAACCGGTAAGTATTATACACGCGGAGACGACGATAATCACAATAATAATGATAGAAAAAAAAAAAAAAATAAAAAATAAAAATACAAATAATTATTGTAAGATTTCGGCGGCGGTTTTAGCGTAACCACCGGCGACTGCCGGCGAAAGCGGCGAGGGTCAATACCGACACGGCGAATCGGTTAACGTCGACGGCAGTTTTGACGCCGGCCGAAGATTTGCTGCCTTCTGTAAATCATAACACATAACACACTTGGATATTACGCTCACATAACATAGACAAAAAAAAAAAAAAATTAAAAAAAAAAATAAAAAAAAAATATCGTCGATAGCGGAGGCGCGGAGAACTCGTCATCGTGCGAGGTCGGCGATATTCACGTATACATAAGAATATTAATAATACTTAACTCGTGAAATTTACTATACTCGAGGCGAGGGGAACGTTATTATTATTATTATAAAGTATACCGCGTAGTAATCTCTCGACCGCCTCTCCGAAAAAAATAACGCCAAAACCAGCTGGACGCGCATAAATATCTATTATATTTTTTACAGTATAATTATACCTAGGTGATTAACCGCGGCGCGTAATAAATACACGAGCATTTTAAATTCGAGAATTCGAAATAATCGAAAAACCTATTTTACGACGGTTGTTTTTTTTTTTTCACTTTTTTTTTATACCCGCAGACGTTTGAAAACCGCCGAGACACCGAGAACAACGAGCTCATCATAATATATATGTGTAAGTTTTACGAATTACCGCGGTGATTTTCATTTGTCTAGCACACTGTTGATATATTTTTAAAAATGCGTACGTTTATGCATCGCGAAAAAACGATGACGGTTAAAAATCGATTGACGACGGATCGAAATTCTGGATTTTTGAACGAGAAAGAAGGATATCGCGTGGGCTGCATATGCTCGGAGAAAAAAACGTTCGTCGGTTAAACTTTATCGTTGAAAAAGACGTGAAAACGGCGGATATTTTTTATTATTATTATTTTTTTTGAAAGTCTGGTCTAAAGGATCCCGGAACCCACTAAGAAGAAGTAGTGTATACGTTAAATGGACCGTCGGAACGTTGGACGGCGTAAAAAAATGCTATTATATCGAATACCTTATGTGTATATGGCTACTTGATAACCGTATTTTGGACAGTATAATTATAGGGGTGTTTGGCAAATCGAAAATATTTCACGATCGGGTATAGGAGAACTTTGCAGATTTTGAACGTTCGGTATTGTTACGCGTTTCCGCATGGAAAACTAAAAAATACTAAACTGAACCTATAACGATAATATATTATTTCGTATATAATAATAACGAGAACAAATGCTTCAAACATTTGCACGCGCGCGAGTATATTTTTCGGACTAGTACCAAACATTGTTTCCCGTTTCGAACGCAGTATGATATGACAAATTTGAATGCACAAACACGGCGACTATATTGGCCTCCCTCCAATAAAATTTGCCGGATAATTGCCGTACTCGTCGCGATTTACGTTACAATTAACATAATGACGATCTAACGATTTCGGAAACTATCCGGAAAAATAATCCGTAACGTTGTCGGTTCCCGATTTTCGCCTGTGAAATACCTAGGGATGAAAGTCTATACCTATCGTGAGTATACATCATTTTATTATTTGCGTTTTTGTAACTCGTCTTATTATGATTATTGTAACCACAAATAAGTATAACTGCGGTATAGCTTGTGACGGCCGTGAGTAAACTTTGAATTAATACTTCCACGACAAGCGGACAAACTAATAAGGACTAGTCGTCGGACACCTTGTGAAAATATATAATTAGATATTCTGATGTGTGTAACAGTACAGTAACAATGTATTCGCTTTAATGCATGTATAAAACGATGGCCCAATCAATAGCGATACGCAGAGTTGATTTGCATGCTCTTCATATGTTATATATTATAGGCTATAGACAGCCTATACATTATAGCGAGTAGGGGCGGATCTATCTACTGGACGGTAAACCGTAAAGATTTAAAAAAAAAAAAAAAAAAATTCAAAATTAAAACTGATATGGAAAAAAAAGAGTAAACGCATAAATAGTAATGCGGGTAACGTATATTTTAGTAACGCAGTCTTTTACCGAGCGAATTCCCATACGAAAACCCAATTATAAAAATAATCGCTTTGTCGAAACAACGTCGTCGTCGGTTTCGCCCCCTCGGATTCATTGCTGCAGCAGTGCAAAAACGATGAGGTGTTTACTATATACTATTAACAAACTAAATAAACACAACCGTAAATGCTGCACAGAATTACCGCGGTAGTATAGTCGGTCACTTTGTTTCCGGCCGAAAACAAAGTCGGGGCGTTTTTCCCGACGTTCCGAATAATTTAAATTATTATACGATTGTGAATCAAGCGCCTCAAGTGCGTAGGAGAGGGAAAGGAGGAGCGAATAATATAACAGCCAGCTAACGACGGAGATTTCTGTAACACAGAGAAAAGGTTTTTAGAGGTATACACTTGAAAATAATATAAAATACGAACCTATATAAAAGAGAAAAAAAAAACCGATGGTGTTAAAACTGGCAAACTTATTATTCGCTTTTTCGCGTCCGCGATTCAATGGCGGCAGCTGACGTCCAAAGCGATTTTTGTACTCTGTCGCTTTTTTGAATTCGAATAAATACAATGACACAAAAGAAAGCGCGGTGCGACGGAGTCGTATATAAGTAGTCGCCTTTGATACTAATATATATTATAATTTCGATGTGTTTTTAACGGGTTTGCACGTAGACGTATAAAAAAAATAAAAAAATACGCGTAACGGCTAGAAAAACTATGTAAAAATTCCGAGGACGCGGTCTCCTCACGCCGCGCGAAAAGTCGAGGGCGGTTGTGTTCACAAGCGGAGAATACAACATTGTCTCGGAGAGGGACAGAGATAGAGAGTGAGGGTGAGAGAGAGAGTGAGGGTGTATGAGAGAGAGAGAGAGAGAGTGAGTAAAAAAAAGGTCAGGTATTATACGTTTTCCGTCAGAACTACCGAAGAAAAAAGTGGAAAAAAAAACCCAAGACCGAGTTGCCGAGTGGTAGGCAATAAAAAAATTAAAAAAAGTATACGCCGACTACGCTTTCAACACTTTTTACCGTTGTGCGCACGCATCGTCGGTTTTTATAAAACGCGAGGTTTTGGTCGAGAAACTTCACCCGGTTTTGCCGTTCGCATGATTAAAATTGTATAATATAGTATGCATATGTATTTTTTTTTTAATAGCGAGAACTGATGCAAAGGCTCGTTTCATCGTCCGACGGGACCATTCTGAGCATATAGGTTCATTTCGAAATTTAATCGTAATATCTAACGTGTTAGAGTTAGTTATTTTCTGCGTGTAAATAAAAAATTCATACACGTCTGCAGCGTATTAGTGAAATATTTTTACACGGTTATTAAAATATTCTTTGTATACGACTCGTTTTTTTTAACGTACCTATAACTCGTTTTTGTATTCTTTCGTACACGCGATATAATAATAAAAACAAAAAAATAAAAAAATAATAACAAAATACATTATTTACAAAAGTTTAATACGAAAGATTCGCAATAGGTTCGCGGTGCAATACCACCCCTATCGAGCGTGTTAAATAATCGTCCGGTTTCGTCTTATGTCGTGACGTAAAGACGCGCTTATCGCGAAGCTTAACCATAATATCGCGACGCTGGTATACCTGTATACAACTATATATTATAGATTACAAGAGAAAAAAAAAAAGTTTAAAATAATAAACCCAATAATATATGCATGCAGTTAAAATAAATAAATATAATATAGCAGGCATCCCGTTTGCCAAAGAGAATAATAATATTGTATAAATCGTTTTGAAGCTCTACCAATAAAAATTATTAATCAATTATAAAAACAAAAACACAGCACGCAAAAATACACAAACAATAATAAAAAAAAGTTAAAAACGGCACACACAAATTCCACACGTTTGTTTTAATCATATACGTATACATACCACCTAAATATAGATTCACAATCACCAATCACATATTATATATAAATAATTGTATATGCGGAGCTTTGGTACCTTTTTTTTTTTTTTTTGGGGGTGGGGCTAGAATAGAAATATATTATAACATAAAAACTCGCTTATTATAAGAGAACAAAGTTAAGGAGGGCCTAAGCCCCTCTTGTTCTTTTCCCCAATCTCAGCCTATGCATATGATTGTATTATATAATAGGTACCTAGTGTTTTTTTTTTTTTTTCTAGTATTTTATCGTGATAAGCGTATTTCGCGGAGACGGCGAACGAGAATATTATAATTATTATGTTTGTGCATTTACAGTACCTAATAAATAAGGTAGCACATTTTTTCACCTCCCCGTTTTCGTTTAAGTAAACCGTGTTAGTTAGGATCGGTAAAAAAAATAATATATACAATGAAATATTCTCTCTCGGAATGCGGCGTAAAACTATTCTAATCGATCTAAGAGAGTGGAAAAAAAGGTCTCCCGAGAACGAAACGCGAATATATTTCATTAAAGATGTAGAGAAATAAAAATATTTCCGAATTTTATAAAAATCTACCTACGTATGAGAATTTTCATTAAATTAGTAAATTGTTTTTAATTTTTAAACAAAATGCACAAAACCGATCACAGATATTAATAAATTATATCATTTTCCATGTACGAGAACGAGTTAATACAAGTATGAAAAAAAAAAAACCTAAAACGTTTTGGTTATTATTTTAACTCATTGCAGCAGTGCCAAAAGTCTTTGTTATCGCGGGTAAACGTTTTAATATTATTATTAGTTTGTATTTTGAAAACACCGTGCGGTGACGTAGTATGACTTACCCATCGCAGTTTTAAAGACCAGTTCGGAGGGTACGCTGAATCCGATTTCGTTGTGGGCTCTGACTTCTACTTTGTAAAATGTATCGGCGTTCAAATAGACCAAGTTCAGACCGTTCCTGTCAGCGGATTTGAGTTCCTCAATCTTGCACGTTTCTCTTCTAACCGTCCACATCTGGTTTATTTTTTCAACCTGAAATATAATAGTGTAACGGTTTACTCATTAGGTCACACTTGTTGGGCCAGGGCGTATATAAAGTAAAAGGGCAATAAAAACCTATAAGAAAATGGCGAACTACGAGATATTATAGAAGGAAAACATAATGGAAATGAAATGGTTAATTTTCAATTATATCTATGGTTATTGTATGTTAGTGGGTGATGTCCCGATGAAAATATTTTAACAATGTGGGTGGAACTCTTCCTGAGGACTAGACGGCTGCACGAAAAGTAAACTACAGAGTTGTTTTCATCTCTCACGCTTGTCTTCTATGATATTCTTAAATATCCCCTATTTATTTCTAACGATGCTGTTTTAAGGGAAATCTAAGCAAGGCAAAGAGTACACAAAGCCCATAAAACCGTACTCACCACGCAATAATTGACACTGTAGTAGTCGATGGGTTCAGCGTTGTCGGCCGGTATTCTCCAGTTTACTTCGTAGCTATTGCCGTACGGGGAGTTGATGTAGTCTTCTGTGTACACGTCTTTGTTGTACAATATTTTGGGTTCTTCGGGCGCCGATCTCTGGGGCATAGTGCGCTGTTCCGGGGAACTCCAATCGCCTCTGCCCACCTCGTTTATAGCGGCGAATCTGAACGTGTAGGTCCTATGGGCTTCCAGGCCTTCCAGTATGTATGGCGTGTCTGCGGTATCACGAGAGCAACCGTAAAATATCGCATTATTATACAAATCGTATACGTAATTATAATAATCATTTTTAGGAAATTTCATTTTATAAATGAATGAATTCCTATTTAAATTCCCGAATTGAAAAAAGTAATGCATTCGACATAAATAATCATCAAATTTTGAAATGTATTTCAAAACAAAACTTGTAAATAAAAAAGAATACCTACAGATTGTATAGGTATATTTTTCCTAAAAATTAAAAAAATTCCCTTTTATTTTTTGTAATTTTAATATTTACGTTCACATAGAATTGATGAGTACGTATTTATAAGTGATTGATTTCATAAATACATTCCTTTAAAATATAATTAAATTCAGCGAATGCATTCTTTTCAAACATCAACGATGATCGTAATTATTATTATAGACTATTAAAACGCTTATAAAATATAGGTGTACTCACCCAATGGCCACGATTTGTTACTGGATTCCTCCCACGTCTTGGACGCCTCCTTGTACTGAACGGAGTACGCTTTGATGCGAAGACCGCCGGTATCGGTGGGCGCGACGAAACTGAACGAGATTGTCGTGGCCGTGACGATGTCGAACTTGATGTCTGAAACTTTGGCCGGCTTGTGCGCTTCCCGCAACGTAATCTGCCAGTTGTTTTCGCCGTGTAAGTTCTTGGTGAAACACGTGTACACGCCGTAGTATTTTTGATCAATGGGCGACACCTGCAAGTTGCTGAACGGGCCCTTGCCGAACTTCTTCACCTGGGGGTCGTCCTCGATCGCGCGGTTATTCAGCAGCCACGTGATGGACGCGTTCGGCAACGATTCGGACACGCACGACAGGTTCACCGGCATTTGGTTCCACGTCCACACTTCTTTGAGCATATTGCTCGCGTACACCGGCGGGAACTCTACCGTCAGATGTCCGTTCTTCATCGCTTCGCCGCCCTGCGCCAACCGACAACATTTACATAACATTATATAGGTGTTGATGTTGTGGACGTCTACGAATCGGTCCCTAATTAGCGGACTGGAGCCCACGGACAGTCTATCAAGGGTACACATGCGAATTAATTCCCGGGTGGTCTACGCGTAACATGCGAATTCGTTTCGATGAATCATTGTCAAAACAGAACTGTACGAGCCAACAACGATTTCCTTATCATTTTCCGCAGATTTAAGACGGTCTAGAAAATCTACCGGAGAGCCGGTTACAAAAAGCCGTTGAAAAAAAAATAATAATAAAGAAGCGGTATTTAGACCGAAAATCTAGACGAAATTGTGTAGGATTTGGGTTTGACAAAAATTGATTTTTTTAATATAAACATTTTTACTAGGTTTTGATGATACTATAACGATATATATATATATGCCTGTGATAAAGAAAACGTGATTATATTTCTTATTGAAACCTATTTTTACGTGTAGGGAAACCAATTTGAACAGACTTACTGTGCTATGCAATTTTTATCGGGAATCAATTTGTACATTTTTTCTTCTTTTTTGAACCAATTTATTCCGTAATTTCCGATATCATTGCGGTTTTATCGCGGGACTTTCGTCAACGAGGAGTCACGACAGTGACGTGGCTAAAGGTCGGCACATATATTTTCTGGTAGAAACATTTAAAGAAGAAAAAAAAAACTCACGATAAAATACTTCTCACGATGGAAGGGGCCACTGTTTTCGATGAAAAGTCGGGAAGGTAGAAGGGAAATTTAATGTAGCTATACGCAACGATTAATCATTGCTAACGAAAAACGATTTTTGAGCGGTGTTTGGTTATACATGTTTTGAAAGGCCGTAATGTTTACGGTTTGACAATAATACATTTTGTACATTTTCTCGTATTTCCTACGTTTTTTCCCGGTTTTGCCCATTTATTTTGAAAACCCCTGGGAAAATCAAAAAAATTACCTCAGTGAAAAATAAAAAAAATAAAAATAAAAATAAAAATAAAAAATTACCCCAATCATATTTCTTTTCAGAAAAAAAAAAAATAAAATAAAAATAATCATCGTTGCAAAACCAATACACGTAGTGTGGGTATGTTACGCAAAGAGAAAAGCGCATAATTTGCGCACGATTCGCGGAGAATTATTACGTACCTCATTAATTAAAATCTATACACGTTTGATTTTAAGTCGAGTGGCCGTTCTATGTGGGTATCCGAGGCCGCGGTTCGGCCCGGGCACCGAGTTCCTATAAAGCTTCGTCACCCGGGGCGTTTTTAATCGTCCGTACACATATACGTATATATGTACAAAGGTACCTTATGTATTATATACCCGGTGCAGCGCCGGAGCACTTTGCCTCAATATTAGCGGATCGACCTTATTTAATAATTTACGGGGGCGGCGTAAAATACGAATAATTCAAAACGACCCTCCCCCCTCCACCGGTCGCCACGTAAGTATATAAACGCGTATAACGCCACGCGTACCTTGTTGGAGGCGGTGCACGTGTACAGTCCGTCGTCGGTACGGTTCAGGTGTTTAATCACAAGAGTAGCCGTGGCCGTGTCCTTGTTGGTTTCGTGTTCCACGTTAATGCGATGATCCGCGATACTCTGTTTTATGACCGCGTTCGTTCCCACTTTCCTGCAATTAGTAAATTTTAAAATATTTATTATTATTATCGGCGGAACGCCTTGGTGCGTCACGCGCGTCCGCCGTCACAATTTGGGCAGTCGATACGTAACGGTGCGGTTCAATCGAGAGTCTGGGATCCGACAATAGCGTATCGTATGAACTCCGACGCAGAGTACTTTGATGGCGAGTAAACGTTTATTTTTTCTTTTCGATGACAAATTAAATAAATAATTGTGCACAAAAATAGTTCGGTTTCTTTCGGGTACGCCCTCGTATTATACAATGGCTCGAGACGGCCGTCGATCGCGAACGGCTCAAGCCGAGTTTCCTTTACACCGTGCATTAATCTGTGCACACTCGGTCCGAAAGCAAGAAGTCGTAATCCGACGGCATAAGGTTCAGCGGGACATCCGCTATGAATGTCTAGTAGACACTATCAATAGTAGTATATAGGTTTTATGGTGACGAGATATAAACATACCACTTTAATAATGTACGAATTCTCGGTGTTACTGTATAGACGAATTGTCTCATTGGGATACGCGTAAATCCAAAAACAGGGATCGCGGGCATACGGTCGTGTATCTGCCAATACACCGTAGAATACCGTTGGGTAACCTGATAGCGGTTATTTAAATGAAAGTGCTGACCGCGTATCGAATATCTACTTATCTACTTATCAAATAATTATATTTGATACGCGCGGTACACCGTTGCAAACAGAGAATTATTGACTATGGCGGATCGTGGTG
Organism: Cinara cedri; assembly: GCA_902439185.1. NCBI lineage: Eukaryota > Metazoa > Arthropoda > Insecta > Hemiptera > Aphididae > Cinara > Cinara cedri. Next base: position 544,882 of record CABPRJ010001927.1, on the reverse strand, counting down.
CTTTGTCTCGTATTGCTCGAAAACGTAAAAATCAAACGAAATTTGACGAGTAAAGAAAAGCGGTCTCCGTGAAGAAAAAAGAAAATGTTCACGTTTTTCCACGGAAATCGTTGATTTAACAACGCGATTTCGTGGTTACTACGCATGCATTATGAATAACTATAAGTAAAATTATTGACAGCGTATAAATCCGTATTATCAGTTACTGCCAATGATGGAAAAAACAAGAAATAATAATTGTTTTCAATCCCGAATTCCCTTTTTGCTTTATTTGCAGATATTGTCAGACTATAATATTCACTCAAGGCGCGGTCAACAAGTCAATAAGTCAAAACCGACGGTCTCGTGTAGACACAATATTATTACATTATACACCGCGACATATCATGTAATTTGCATTATCTGCTGTACTGATGATGACAAATGACAGCAGGCAAAAAGTGTACACGAGTGCAGTCACATGGAAAATGCCATTATAGTTTAGCGTCGCAATGGCGACCCCAGGAAACTCATGGAACCGACGACTGTTCAAAACCCGGAACCACAAACGTCGTGAACACGAGTCACAGCCATATTGAACAACGATTGTTAACTCGTAACACAGTAGTGTAACTCGAATTATTTTGAAAATATTTTTTTTACCTCCCCCCATCCCTAATAGCCGTACTTTCATTAGTTTTTTTTTAATATTTTAAATACGAATTTTCGAAATCGGACAATGACATTTGAATCGTGCTCTATATTGTATTGTATTCTGTCCTCTCCGTAATATTAATAAATACGGGGGGGGGGGGACTGCGATACGCGATGATATAATAATGTGATTTTTTTTTTTTTACATTGATCAAGATCGGGAGGGAGAGGAATAGGGGAGTCGTTAAAAACTACCGACCTACTTGAATTTATTACGTGGCCGAAAAATAAACGTGGGTCGCGTATTTATTTAATTTGTACAATATACGCGTCGAGGTAATATTTTGATTTGGTATTTTCGGTATGGCGCGCAGGTACCGAGTTCCGGAGAAGTATCCTTTGGACGCCGTCGGTTTAAAAATATCGTAATTTAGGAGCGATATAATATAAAAGTTACGGAAAAAAAAAAAAAAAAGTTAAAATTAATATTTATGTTTATTAAACGACAAATTTATTTATTGCCAATTATGGCAGAGTATCAACAATAATAATTTCGATTAAGTTTCGTCGACCCGGTTGGTTTATTTTTTTTTTTTCAAATTACCGCACCTCGAAACGTAAATAATATTATTTTAAAATCAATATTATTTTTCCGAACGGTAATATTATTATTATTTCGTCTGGTACACACAAATGTGAATTGTCGACGTGTACAAACCGCGGTGTTAACAGACTGTATTATAAACTATAATATTATGGATTTTTATAAAAAAAATAAATAAAACTGATTTCATTGACGCACATTGGCCGAAAAATCGTCGATTTAATTATATTCTATACGGCTGAATATCCAACGGTTTGGCAAAATTTCAAATAATACTAAAAATCGGAATACCCCGTGCCGATTAATTTAATAAACAAATAAACGAATGTTTGTCACCGCGACGAATCCATATTTGAAAGTATAAATCGGCAATTTATAATTTTTTCGATTCAATTTTTATTGGCGAGCGATTAAACGTTTAGTTACAAAGTTAATTTCAGACTCTTTATCTAGAGTCTACGTATTTTAAAATTTATCGTTATACAACCAGATGGTCTCGAAATACTTTCAAAGAACTCGACATCTTTAATAAAAAAAAATTCACAGAATACATCTACGAAATACACAAAATTTGAAACTATATATTGTTTTTTGTCGTATAATCGAAATAAATTGAAAATAACACGCACGGTCCCTGAAAAAAAAGTTACAATTAAAATAATTCAAAAAGTAAAACAAATTTTAAGACGCGAACCGAAACGTACGTTTTATTGAATATTTTAAACGGTAAACAAAAATCCGGTAAACTCCGTAACAGTGGACATAATGTACCAGACGCGATTTGTGTAACCCAGAAAAAAATCGTAGGCAAATTACAAAATTCTTTATTCGGGAGTAATAAGTCGTTTGAGGCCGAAACGCATTTTTGGAATTAAAATTTATTTCAAACGTACACAAAAAAAAAAAACTAAACGGGAACCGACGCGTGTAACGGATGAAAACCCATTTCAAATCGTACTATACGTACGGCCTTTACTATCTTTAATACTCTGTGGGCGAATCTCAACGTTTTTGACTTTCGAAACTACTGCAGTAATATCCTAGAATTCGTCTATTATTCCCATAACTCGTGAAAATTCAAACCCTTTCGTCCCGGAAACTTTCTAAAGGATTTATCGAACCCCCGGACGATCCTAAACTTCTCAAAAGTGATCCGTTTAGAACCTATACTTATATATATATATATAGGTATATCCTTTGTTTCACGAGAAGTCGTCTTTCCCGTATACTATAATATCACGTCCTAGATGACGACCGTTTTGTGCTGATTTCGTTAAATCGAAAATACTCAGTTTTAATACTGATTTTTTTTTCAGTTCATTATAGTGTTATTTTTTTTTTTTAAATACATTTTTCATGACAATAAAACAGAAAATTTCGAAAAACTGTAATATAATAAAACGTAACGCGTCTGTGTAAAATTACCATTATTTCTATTAAAACTATACGTAAGGGCGTACGAAAATTTTCACATTTATCGCCGAGAAGTTTTATTTTTTTTTCTAATAACAAAAAAAAAAAAACAGAAAACACATTATTGTAAAATTAAAAGCTTCTGACCGTAAAAAATGTATAGAGGAAACAACGTGCAACAAACAACATTATAGGTACCTAAAAGACATTCTTCAAAGCTATCGTATCATACCTTCTATAAAACACTTTTTAATAAAATTTTCTCGACCGGACGGAAAAACGTTTTTTGTTTTTTATTTTCAATAGTTTTAGAATTTTAAATTCTATCCCAACGAGTCAGGTAAACAAATGTCCATGTAACTTTAGGTAAGTTTTCGTGCGATTTTCACAAAAATTAACACGGAAGGAGGGGAAAGGAAAATAGCATGTGTAAAATACAGTTCGTGATTATATTATAATCGTTAATTTTGTGATAATTCTATATGAAACTTTTCTAACAATCATTTTAGACGACAAAAAAAACGTAATCGTGTACCTATGCACACAAAAAAAATAAAGTACATCGTTATAAAACGAATACGTTTTTTGCTACACACTTTTACGGAAATAAGCTTTTTCTAAAACGGAAGCCGTAATAAAAAAAAATTAAAAAGTCTTTTGTTTATTTTAAATTAACGAGAGAAAAAAAAAATGTAAAAGTTTCTTGTTTATGACACTGATTTTCAAGAAACGCGCTATATACCGACACAGATTTAACTAAACCGTACAGTTCCGTTGTTTATTTTTCAAATTATAGTCGACAATTATGAGATTATAATTAGATCGAAAGACAAAAAAAAAAAAGTTAAAATTATTATTATTTTTCATTTGCACAAACTATACACAGCTACTGCGGTGCGATGAAAGGGTTTTTGAGAGAAGCCATAACCTCTAAATATTGTTAGATTATTACAATACATATTAAATGATCTGTTAAATTTTGAATAAAACTTCACCATAATAGTATTTTCTATTATGTATTAGGTAACATTGGGAAACCTCAAATCTGAGTTATGGCTGTAGTTAAAAACGTAATTAACAATTTATTAAGGATTATAAATGATCTTAAACGATTTTAAAATATTATGAAGTTTACAATAATTTTTCAAAATTCTAAACAATATTTAAAGGGATGTTCACTTCCATGGATGCCCAGTAAGGAAGGCGAAATGGGGGAACATGTTTTCCCTGACAAACGGGAGTATATTAAAGTGATAAATCGTGCCTATTTATATTGCTGGGAAAAAATTGACTTTGTTCCCCTCCTTTCCTGAAAATTGTTATATAAGCTCCAAGAATGATTTCATATATTGGTGTCTCAAATCCTAAATAGAGCGAATACGTGGGTTAAAAAAATGTCACCACGTCACTGTAATTAAATATATATAATAATATTGTTATAGATTCGAGTGTGAGTGGGTGATCATCTAGTGTAGCATCTTTTCTAACGGTAAACGTTGCTTAGTTGTGCTTCGTAAAAACCGCGATGTTTCAAAAACAACGTTAAAACCGAATTCCGCTCAGAATCGTTTATCGTTAGCTATACGGTTAATTGTCACGTACAAATATAAATTAAATCATTCTATATTATATTATTCAGCCTACGTTCCAAATTTTTTGCATACGACCACACGCACACCTATCATAATCGGTAGTCATCTTGACTTTTTCTCAGCTCCAATATAGAAAATCCGTCAATTAAGTAAAACTGTATAAGCTCATTAACCACAATAATATAATCGAATCAAAATCGCGTACTACGGCCGCCGCCGTCGAGAACAGTCAATTATCATTTTACCGATTAATCGAAAAACGGAATATAATATACCGCGGGATCGCTTGTTGTTAGTCGGTTTAGTTTTCGGTCGGGAAATCGTATCGTCGTCGTCTATTATATAGGTATAAGGGCTGTGGCTTCTAAAGTTTTCGTTTACCGTCAAAGTTAGACGATGCGGTTTATCCACACACACACACACACACACACACACACATGTATATATATATATATAATATAGGTATACGTATAGTCACTGTTACAGAGTGACTATATTATAGTAGGTAGGTAATTAAAACAATCACGACTCCTAACTAACCGGTGCGCGTCGCAAATAACACAAAGGAGCAGGCGGCACACCGGGATCCGTGCGTTCGGTTCAGTCCAGTCGCGTACCGAACGCTACCGACGTATCGGTCGGGAGTTCGACTTTGATCGCGAATTGATGGGCCCGGTGCTTGCGCGGTTTTTGGCTCTGCGTTACGGGGCCCGTTAAGAAGATTATGTGATACCCTGTGACAACTATTACTGTCGAGTGACTCAAGGGTAACATAAACGAATTGCATAACCGGAAATTAAAATCATGGCGTTTAGGTTAAAATTAGAGTTTAAACGCGTAGGTGAAAATTGATTTGGAGAGTATTTAGCGAGAAACCCGTGTCGTTATCGTTTTTTTTTCTTTCTAAAATCTTGCCGAACAAAAAAAAAAAACTAACACAGCTATAATAATAGAGAAAAAAAAAAATCAAAACCAACGACTCCCGATTCAGGAATAAGACAACGCGGTAGTGTCCTCGAAAATGTCGTTATATTTTAATGTCGAATCCTCTTAAATCTTTACTTTATTCCGTTTCACCGTATAGTTTCCCGTGCAGTCGGCCAAACATGTGTTTTTATTTGTTTCGACAGTATTTTTTACAATAATATTATCAATGCATGATACGGATTCGAAGGTTATAGAAAGCTGATGCGATGGGCGCCGGGTATAAAATAATATTTACACGATAAACAATATTAGACCGAATACAACGGATTCAGTGTGTTTGCTCCTAATAAAACGTCACTGACTGCAGTATATTATAAGTCTATAAAACGAAAATCCTATCGAAATCACATCACGTGGGTGTTTATAATTTAAGACGGTGGCATCGTCGTCTGCAGGAACAAGAGAGCAGTGAAATGAAAAAAAAAAAAATAAAAAGTCTATAGAATATTTTTATCGATTGGCGACGGTCATAAATACAACCGACCTTTTCATTGTGGTTGCGTAATCATTCGAAAATCGAATGCGAGTTTATATACCTCGGAGGTGGGGTTTTTTCCGTCCCTTATACTTATTTCCTTCTTATATATAAGTATAATAATGATAAAAATACGGGTATCTCTATTTATTATGTGTTCGATATTTGAACAAAAAGATTAAAAACAAACAGAATGACGACGACAACAACGGGAAGTTATATTTTATAATAATACGTGCGATTTATCCGGAATATCGTCATATATATAGATTTTTTTTTTTCCTTTCTTTAAAGCATATCATCCGTCATTCGCCTAACCGTGCCTTCATGGGTATAGTACATATTGTTTTAGATTCCGAGCGGAGCGAAGAAGCTATATGTTGCAGATTTATTATTGAAATGACGTATTTTTTCTCAAAAAAATATCCCACTTTTCCGGTTATTACAGATCTGGGAACGTTCGTTAAAAGAAAAAAAAAACAACCTCGTTCGTGGACTAGTTGTTAAATATAAAATCGAACCGTGTTCATAAACGAGTTCGTTTGTTTTCGATCAAAAGTTCATTATGACTTTTGTGCCGTTAAACTGTCTCAAAGATTTTATCAAATATGTTTGAAGTACCCTATATCTATATATATATTCTTTCAATAACATTTTCAGGACGCCACCGTGGAATTTGTCGGCTTTGTATTTTTACCGAATAATATAGCAAAAACCTACTTAGATGATTATTATTGACAACAAAGTTGCTTAAATTATTTTCCTAAATTTTCCTTGTAATCGAATTGTGAATCCAAATTAAAATGAACCACTAGATCCAAGTCCATAAAGTCTATGTTTATGGAAAAATATGAAGACAATTAGTCAAAAAAATATGATTCTAATGAAATATGAACGGGTTTCGTTTATATATGTTGAACTTCGAACGGATGAACGAGTTAACTTAACTAAATGTCGCTCAATTCTATCTATCTAAACTCGCCGAAAAGATTATACTTAATTCTATACGTGCCTCCTTCAACCGCATTTTAAATCGATTAGTATAATATGGTTTCCGCCCAGGTTGTTTTACTACTACTATTGCAGGTATGTAACAATATTCTGATAGTCTTAGTTATAATTTTTGTCCTAATTAAGTTTTAGTTTTGTTTGGATTTTTATATTCTTATACTAGTGTTTTCGGACGAGGCCTGTATTTCAATAAAATAAATAAATACATTTGAACTCGTTTATTCCGAGGTCTGCCGTTTAGTCGAAATATTCCAAGACTGCCACCAACCTAATAAGACGGTATTTTACTTAAAACATCTTACTCCGAATTCCAATAAAATTAAAATCTCTGGAATTTCCGTACTTTGGATAGATAAACGGTATTTTATTAATATTTTACAGATTTTTGCTGTAATATGGATATACTGCCGGTTAAACTAAATCGACCCCATCCAACTTCGGTAGATTGAGGGTGAAAATGAGATTCGTCTATATATATATATTATAAGATTTAGACTTGTATATTTACGATTTTGTAAACTCAGACCGAGACGCAAAATTTACCGCGGTCGGAGATAATCTATAAAACGCGCTTACTTGGGCCTAGACACGAATAAAACAAAATCTTCTCGCCATTTTTGTATTCAACACTTACTTGAATGTGATTTCCGGCAATGGGTTTCCGTTTGCAGTGCATTTGACTCTGGCGTCACTGTTTATTGGTATGGTTACGTTGGTTACATCCAGTATCTCGGGTTTGATGAGCACGACCACAGAGACCAATCGTTCGATAAAACCGGCCGCGTTTCTAGCCACGCACTTGAACTGTGCGTTATCGGTGCGACTGATTTTATTCAGGCTCAGCACGCCGGTCACCGGGTTCACCGAGTACAGTTCGGTACCTTCGCTCAAGTCTCGTTGTTCCGGCATCTTTATCCAAGTGATTTTGGGTTCCGGTTTGCCCAAGGCTACGCACCGGACGCTGGCCATCTCACCCTCGATCACTTCTAACTTCGACACCTGGTCCGGAGCGAATGTCGGTGGGATGTGGACCTGTAAGTTCGCAAACGAACCGTGAAGAATAATTATTAATTTCGTAGTTCAAGGGAATGTATATTAATAATTAAGTCTGAAGTTGTCTGTAACAATAAAATACTAATTATTTTGTAATGAAATCGATACGAATATTAAAATAGGACGAGATTGTATTGTTTAAGTGGACGGCACAACCGTAACTACCCACTGTTTTAGTTTAAAATGCAACATAACGAAATTACGTTACTTACAGAATGGTTTAAATTAGAGTTTTAACATTAATGAACAACTAAAAAATGAAAATATTTTTGAGGACTGTACGTGTTTTTTTTTTTATTTAATAATTGTTGCTTTTGTGTACGGCAATTTTTTTTACAAAAAGGTAACGAACAGCATTCAGTATTATTCTTCTAATCGAAATTTGCTATTTGTATTAAAACTCTAATTTTAACCAAAATGCTAAAATTTATGTTTTAAGTAACGCTATTTTAGCATGTTACCCGTTAGACTGAGACAGTAAATGCGAATGTGGCGTAAACTTAAATTACGAGTATTTTCTGCGAGATATTTTCGAGGAACATTAGATACCTCACGTATTATCAAAATATACGGTTTAAAATGGAAGGTTTTTGTTTTTATACGTCCCTATATCCTGTAAAACCGAAAAAAAAACATATATAATACTTTTAGAGAAACTTTTGTATAAATATATTATATAGGTACGTCTCAACAATGGCGTAGTTAAACGCGTATAATTTATGTACCTATTAAACACGTCTAGGTGTTATACGTGATTTATCGTTTAAATCCAATTTATTTTACCTCCGAACTAACTAACTATAAGAAACTATACGAAATCGCGTATAAATTATGTTTTAAATGTTGGTTGAACTGAAGTATACAATGAGTTTATGGTTTTAATGTTCGATTTCTCTGTCGTTTGATTATAATATTTCGGATAATATAATTGACAATTTTATAATTGCACGACTACTACAATGTTATGTAAAGTGAAAACACAAAACTATCGACAATTATTATCAGTGCAAGTGGGGTTTTTCGGAAAGTATATATTTATAATCAATATAACCAAATTATTTGCAAAATTGAATTTTCCGGTAAAACATTATTTTCCATGGGTTTCCTTCAGTAATTGATTTTTCAGGATATTTTTTTTTAAATCCATCAAAATGTCCTACTTATTTTAAGAAATTTTAATCCTAATTATAATTTTACTAATAGCCGTATAATATAGAAGCGTACCTCGACTTTGATGTCCCGATCTAGAATATTTCCCGTGTCCATTACGATGGCTCGACACTTGTAAATACCGTCGTCTTCGGCGGTGACGTTTTGAATTACCAAGCCGTCGATGTCTTTTACGAATCCAGCACCGTCCTTAATCTGTTGATTTTTCTTGTACCATTCGACCAACGGTGCTGGGTTGGCCATGACTTTGCAGCGGACTTTGTAAGGGAAACCCGCGATCGGGTATTGTTCGGTTGGAGCGTCTAACCATTGGATGTCGTCTGTAACACGTAATAATATTATAATAAGTATGAATGTACAATATTATTGCTTCAGCTAACCCATTCGTGCGTAATTTTGGTTTTATCCTACCTTCTCAAACACATTGAGAAAACTTGCTGAAAATGCTCCCAATTCTTTGGCTTCTTTTATCGCACTGACCAACAGTTTCGTCGTCTTTCTCCTCTCAAAATTCTCCTTTGCTCTTTATAAGTTTTATCGTTCCATATTAACTGAGATGGTTTAGTATTCAGATGATTTAAGAAGTTCCTCTGTCTTACTGCATATATAAACTAAATATTTCCTACCTTTCTCACGATTACACTATTCTGTACTTCACGAGTTTGGCCAATTATTAATTAACTTTATTGATAACAAGGTAACCTCCTATTCTTGTCCAATCTCTTTTTCAGATCTCTTTATTCTCTTTTACTACCTCATTGTTACAATTGTACATTCATCTACTAACTATATCATACTGGGTGATACATTTAAGTGTGTACAATCATTATATTGGAAAGTATTAACTTTTTTTATAATTTGACTTTTTAAAATTGTGTTTATCTTAAAAATGTCCATTATACTTCCTTATCACATTATTACCTATTTTGCAGATATTATTGTTCTTGAATTTGATAAAATAATTTAACGATATTAATATCAATTGGAAAACAAATAAAAAACATCGAACGACGACGATACTTACAATAAGCGTCCACTAACACGCTCTGGACCAGATATTCTGAATTGGAGTATGTGGCGGTGCATGTGTAAATGCCGATATCCTCTAAGGAGAGACCGGTAATCACGAGACCCAGATTGTTGGTGGAAGTGGACATGGTGGTCACGCGTTCCCCGGTAGAACTGCAACGAGAAAAAAGAATTATTATTACTAATTAAAATGGCGATTCGTTTAAATTTTATTTTAATTGTTTATAACGGCAAGGCGAGAAATTTGTTTCAAAAAACGAAAAGTATAATGAAATCAAGTCTATAGAAATGATGAATTACATCAGCTAAAATTGTTTAATATTTACTGTTTTTTTTTTTTTTATACATATACATTTGGTGTACATGATGTGGATGTGTAGAGTTCACGGAAGTGATGTAATCTTGAAAAAAATGTATGAAATAGTTTTTGCTTTTTATAAGTAATAATTTTGCAGGGTATTGTAATGATGATGTTCAATTTTATACATCGTTTGCATTTTATTGTTCATGTCGAACTATTTGTTTTTGGTTCGAAAAGCTCAAATAAAAACGCGTGTTTCAATGATAAACAAATTATTGTTTGGAATATTCGAATGGAACGATTCGACTGCAAATAGATTATCACAAGCGTTATAATAATATTGTTGTTGAGTTTTTCCAGAAAATAGAGAAAATTGTACTAAATTGTGTATTTGTGTGTGCGTTAGGGATCCCAGATTTATTTATTATAAATCGCACTTAAAATTTACATATATTGCAACAAACCATCATTTGTTGGGAGAGAAGGGGGCGATGGTAAGGACGTAGCCCTCAAAACTATTCCGGAACTCAAAAGTTATCCAATCAAAATGAAAATGTTTAGTACATCATTTTTTGTACGAAATATAATGTTGAAATTAAACTGACGTAGTAACATGTTAACGTTAAGATTTGACTCTAGCGACGGAGTTCCGTTACTCACGCTAGTGTTTTATCATTATTTCGAATAGATTTTTCACAATATGTTATGATCGGTTAAATATTTAGAATTGATAGCAAACAAAGATACGGTGATGACTTACGACGATTGATCGATCGTTTTATTATGAGGATCGATCCATTTTAGATTTGTAATAAATTCGGGTTGGTCCACGTCGGGTTGACAGTTCATTATCATATTCGTTCCGATCGGTTTCGTCTGTTTGGGCTGTGTCGGTCTGATGATCAGTGACGGTTCTTTGGCCGCGACGTCTGAAAAACGAGAGAAAACATATTATTATATTTATTTTATTTATCTTTAGACGATTCCCCGATGTATCGCATCGAAAATTCATTAATTATTACTATATTGTTAGACGTAAAATGATAAAATAGATTTTTCCTAATAAACGCGCGATGCGATGAATCTTTGAAAACTATATTGCACACGCCGTTTTCTTACACACGCATATACGTGTATAGTTGACCTTTTCCGAGTTACTAATGGATTTTTTCCCCTTTTCTATACGTATATTATATTGTATATATATATATATAATCCGACGATGTGATTTCAATTAAATCACGAAACCATTTCTTGATGCGCGTCCGTGTTTTGTTACAGTACAGCACTCACACGCGCATGGAATATGCGTATATACATGGTATACTTTGGTCGTGGCTTTGAAATCGAGAATTTATTTCGGAATAGAAACGAAAATCTCATTTTGTTACACTAATACCTTATATACCTACCTACCTACCTGTCTACGACGACGACGTCTTATTTATTGCACACTCGTTTTGTATAATATTTTATAGTATAAGATTATTATTATGGTTGAACATCACGTGAACATCGTCGAAATTTTGATATCGTATAACGGCGAAGAGATACGAGTAAGTAATAATAATATAATATATTATATAAAGTTCAAACAGACTCGCCCCGTCGGTATACAGGGCCGAAAACTTTTGTTTAAACGGAAAATATTTTCAATTAGCGCGCGGTACCTGCCCGCTGCCATATTAATAATATTAGGTATACAATGATGTAAACGTTATAATGATTACTTTAGTTTGAAAAGTGTATAAATATTATACGTTTCGGTTAAGTTTTAACAACGTCATACCCGCCGCGGCATTATAATAATGAAATGTATACCGATAAATGCGAATTTTAGGTATAAGCGGGTCTTATTATTATTATGAAACTGCGGAGTACGATGATTTCTGTTCGATTCTAGCCGAAGGCGTGCGCAGGGGGGGGGGTGAGAGGAGGTAGGCCGCGGCCCCTCCTGCGGCCTCTGGCTTTTTCTTTAATAAACGCATAGATATCTGATATCTATACTATATTAGATAGCGAACTAACCGCATTTCACATGAAAAAATTGAAGCCAGTTTTCATCTCATTCATAGTATAGATATCTGTGAATAAATGTAATAAAATTATTAGTTTATCAGTTATCATCGACCAAATGGTCGAAATGATCCAAAAACCTTATACTATCTACTTTGATATCATTTGGCGGACTATTTTTTTTTCATACCACGATGTGGTTAGTGATTGTAATTTGTAGATAATATAATATATAATTAAATATATTGATCCATTTTATTGATTTTTAGATTTAAACTGTACGTGGCTTGTATACTATACTTGCCACCGTAGTGTACCGTGCCAGTATATAACTTAACAAAAATGGTGTACGCTTTATTTTAAATTACCTATTTATGTTTTGTATTAACCTATCTACTTGTGTTGTTCTGTGTGTTTAATATATTTTTAGTAATGAATTTTAATAGTATGTTTGCAAGTAAATATGCGGTATATATTACTGTTATTAATACTAGTGTTAAAAGTTGTGATGAAATATTTACTTGTTTGTTTTACTTGTTTGAATATTTTAACTTGTTTTATTGACATTTAGATATTTTAAAATATATAACTTAACAAAAATATTATATGTTGTATTTCAAATTACCTATTTATAAAAAAAAAAAAAAACTTTGAAACATAGGTTATGATAAATATGATTCTAACTTACATCCTGTTACATCCCGAAGAATCAAATGAAATTTAAACAATGGGGTTTAAAAGGACCATATTAACCATTTTTAAAAATTTTTCTAAGGACAACATTTGACAATGTTAATAAGCAACGCAGTTTTCAGCATTCCTGGTATAATTTGTTTCTTTGGCTAGAATATAGTACAAAAGCAGACTTAGCATTTTGTTTTCTTTGTCGAATGTTTAGTGGTGCCACAGGACTTAACGCTGGCCAGGGTGAAATAATATATTCCAAAATAGGATTTAGGAATTAGAAATCAGCTACAACCAAATTTAATGTCCATCAAAAAACTATGGTTCATTTAAATAGTTTTTCAGCTTTAGCAAGTTTTATGAATTCCAAATCCATTTATGTTGTTTTGGATAAAGAACGTAAACATATATTAACAGCTAAAAATTCATCGACTAAAAAAACCATGAAATTGTAAAACGACTTGTAAATATTATACTTTGTATATGTATTGTCAGTCTTGTCAGCATTTGATTTGAATTCCGATATGTTAAAAACAGAAAACTTTTCGAACGTACAGATAGTATACCGAAAAGCGAGAAGAACAAATGTAGTGATTGGGTAAATTGGCTTACAGAATCCAACTATGGAAGGGAAACTATATTTTGTAATGTCGTTAAAGTATTGAAAACATTTAAGGTTATACCAATAATGAGCTGTTCTTGTGAACGATAATTTTCTAAGCTCAGTATTGTGAAAACCAAGTTACACAGTACCATGACACAAGATCGTTTGGAGGACCTGCTTACTATATTCATTGAACAAGAATTGGAATATAATATAAAAATTGATGATGTAATTGATACATTTAAAAACCCAACTCCCGTGGACAGAAGGAGGAGTTGTAAATAGCTATGCAAATAAGGATTTCTTATAAATTGTAAGTTGTCATGATTTTTTTTTATAGGTATTATTATTATTATGCTGTTTAAAATTATTATTATTATTACGTATTTTTAATACCTTTAAATATTATTTATTTTTATAGTTGCATATCGAATTAAATAAATCAGTATTTTATAAAATTTACAATTTAATATTTGACAATATTAATCTTTGGTAATTAGTTCAGCCCTTTTTAATGTAGCCCCCCCCTCCATGCAGACAAATTCTGCGAACGCTTATGATTCTTGCCTACTACGACGACGGTCACGTATAAATAGTACCTATTTATTTATTAATTAAATACACATGTACATCAGCGAAATTATTGTTTTGCGCATGGCTACAAATAAACAGATGTGTTGGCAAAAATACGTATTTTCCATATCACTGCGCATGTGTCCCAGTCTTAGAAGAAATTAAACAAAAACCATGCTTCCACCACTCGCCCACCATTTCGCGTCCAGTCTATATTATCTCAGGTCTATGATTTTGTACAATAACCGTGATAAGAACATAGATCAATTTCCAACGTTTCATTTATTTCCCCAAAGTTTTATCGTTCATTCCATATCATGCGCAGAACAATTTTTGCCGACACGATTGTTTATTGAGCCGTAGTTCTGCACATATACGAAACGCGCTGGATACTCGTATGATAACATTAAGGCCCCGAGTAAAATAAACGATTTTAAATCGGTTTGCTTTTATCGAGGTAATTGCACAGAATAGGTTATGTTTATTGTACCGTTTCTTCCAAGTCACATGATGCGCAGCGATATGAAAAACACGTATTTTGCCTGTATGTTAGCCTGTAAGCCTGCATGTTTATTTAATCGCACGACGATGACGAGACTACGAGAGCATACGAACCGTTTAAATAATATAATTAAAATAAAAAAAAAAAAAATTAATCGCCAAAAACCGTATAGGAATATTATTATTATATAATGGCACCGACAACAAGGGGTCGTTTTTGTGTTAATATTATATTATTGTTCGCGCCGTTAAACTGTTTTATTTACATTTGATCCGGTTTGAATTTGTTCGTGTATAAGGTCCCGCACCATAATAATATTATATAAAAGGCGACGAAGTCCACGTCACGTGCGCCAAGTACGCTCGAGTCGGGGGGTCGTTCCGGCGGTACATCACCATGCATGCAGCTGTGTAATATAATCTAAGGAATCAATTTGGCTAGGCGATAATTTCGAAAAGAACACCGGTTCTCGCTAATAAGCCTTTGGTCGTGCCGTATTTTATAGACGCCGTTGACGCGTGAGGGGAACACGCCCTTTGAATTAGTTACCTTGTTTACACAACAATTCCGTTTTTAAGGGGGCGGCCCGAGCACACAAAACTCCGCCGCAATTTCCCACCGGACCACCAAACCGCCTGCACGCGTTCTGTCGCTCGGGGAACGGGGGTCGGGGTGATGGTAGGGATAGGGGGGATTTAAATTAATTTGCCCCGGGGTCGTTTTTGGTTTCTCGCGGCTATACTATACACACATATACATATACGTATATATATAAGTATACAGAGCGGTTTTATTGGCACCAGGATTTGCCGTGTTAGACACCCTGTGCTCCGATAAAGGGAGAGCGATACACAATTAAGTGCACAGCACCGTCTACTTCAGCCCCCCTCCCGCCTCTGAATACCGGAAAAGGTCCTGAAATAACAGGGTTTGCGGTTTATACCACGCTTTCGGGGTTTATAAAACAACAACGTATAGGTATGTATATACACGAGTTATAAAAATAGTTTCATGTCACCGTAAGTCATCGCGGTGAGCGTAAAAACTGCAGTTTTTGACGGCGGATTTTAACACTGATCAATTTTACACGCAAAAACGTAATCGGGCGCGAATAGCTTCGTCTACAACGTCGCGTTAGAATATTCGACGAATTTCGATAATTGGCGAACATCCCGCGAATGCGAGCGGTCACGGATGCCTTTACGGGATCGTTCGAAACTGTTTATGTACTGTGTGCCCCACGAATATTAGACCAATGCAATGTCCTTTGTTCTGTTCAATAAACAATATTATAATTAACTGTGGCATAAACTTCAAAAAAATAATATTAATCGATTCATACATTTTTTCATCAAATTCATCATTATATTTGTAACAATTTTTTATTTTAAGTAAAAAAAAAAAAAAGTTTTCATATTAAAATATGAACTAGAGGAATCGTATAGCTCAAGGTTTTGGTAATTGTAAAATTATTGAACGGAACAAAAGTTATCGCATTCGTCGAATATTCGTAGGATACCCAGGATACATACAGTTAGGTTAGGTATACATATATATATATATATATATATACAGTTTATATTCAGTTATCAAAATACTATATTACGATACGGTTTAATAATAACAATTGAACGGTTTAATTATGAATCGCGCGTTAGACGGTTATAACACAATATTGTATTATATAGGAGATATTTTATCTGTTCGGTTAACCTCGAACGCCGGATTACGTACCGAAATGTATACAGGGGAATACAGCAAGAATATACTCATCAACGTCAAGTATTTTGAGCTAGCGTTGTTTTTCCGTGAATCCGTTTATTCAGACAAATATGCAGACAATGTTGACCCGATCAAAAAAATGCGGTATAGGCAACCAGCGAATGTATTCGACTACACAAAAATATCATGTTGCCAACCTAGCTTCTCGTGTACTATAAATATGTCCAATCAGTGTTGTATAAAGATCGTTATTTTTAAATATCTAAATAAAGACGAGATACAGTGATTGTTATAATAATTGTGGGTTGTAATTTATAAAAGAGTTGGAGAAGGACGGAGACTCTCAGTATACGAGAGGATTTCTGAAGACCTTAAAAATAAGAAGAGTCAAGTTAATGCGACACATACTGTGCTGTTACAGTTTATTTAGCAGAATAATAGAAGGTGCCATAGAAGGAAAAAATAGATGTGAGGCGACCGCGACTGGATTACATTTATAGTGAAATAGAAGAAGACATGGATTACAGATCGTAATGCGAACTTAAAAGGAAAGTGGAGAGGCGGGAAGAATGGAAAATTGCTGCCAGCCAGATACTGGGTTACTAACAACAGAGTGTGTGTGAGAGAGAGAGAGAGAGAGAGATAGAATTAGGGTTGAGAATTAAATGCTTTATAAACCCTTCTCCCATGAAAAAAAGAAATGTTTTTATACACTACAAATTCGTGTATTTTTATTAATTTTGGTGTGAACGACAATAAAAATTTTAAAAAAGGTTTATAAACTCATCGACTTCTTTTAAACTGAAAAATATATATTATTAAACAAAAATCTAGTGGTTCTAAATGTACCATGTTAATTTTATCCTAGACGCCACCGCTCGTTATCTAGTTTTTGACATTTTACTATCCGATACAATATAATACGAATACCTTCTTTGTATAGGTTGTTGAATTAAAAACCAAAAAATTGTCGAAAAAATATAAAAATACGTTTTCTTATTCTTATTCAAAAGTACACTAAACGAATTTGTGACAATACGAGCGTCGCAGAGCAAGCTTTGGAAAAATAATGCAAAGTGTGTCGAAACCCCAGCCCTAATTATATAATATAGCTGGGATAAATAATTAGTGTCTATTCATCTAGATTAACAGAGAAAAAAAAAATCAGTCAGGAAAGCTCACTCTGCGAGCACGCAAAGTTCCCGGTTTCTAAACGTGTATTAAACAATAAACTATAATTACGTATCGTACAATTTTGAAAGAAATTTTATAACTGAGTATATTGTTATTGTTATGTTTACGTGTAACCTTAAATAAATTAAGTACTAAAACATATTAAACATTAAATAATTATTCCGCATTTGTCTGGATGTACGTTTGAACGATAATAATAAAAACACAAGTACAGCCGTTTACCTATTTAGATAGAAAATAAAAAAACACAGACTGAATACGACGACGAAAACGGATGAAAAATTAGCGAATATACCATTCGCGTTATTATAATAACGTTAAGGTCCCGTAATAATTACATTTTGGTAATTTCTCCCCGTAAATAATAATACGGTTTGTTGCAATATTGTACCGTTTAATTAAAAACTTTCCGAGCGCAATATTAATATAGGGAAACGAGAACCGAGAGCACTCACTTTTCGCAGGGGGATGTTCAAGTGACTGCGTCGTCGTCGTCGTTGTCGAGGAGAGGAGAGAAGAGAGGGGGGAAGAGAAGAAAATATTATACGCTTCGCCGCCGATCGACAAAACAAAAATATACTAAATACGAATGTTGTCACTTTAAAACAAGAAATTACATAGATGTAAATGCAGGAATTTAATGCGGATGATGCGCGTAGACAGTAGTTTTAACAGATTCTAGAAAACCGATTGACTCGAAAGCATTTTTTGCAATATTTTTTAATTGAAATATAATTAAAACGTATCGAAAAAATTGTGTGAAAATTAATTAGCATTTGTGTTTTAGATTCTCAGTGAAGCAAGGAATGGATTGGTTTTAATAAGATGTGTGTGTGTGTGTGTGTGTGTGTGTTATTTTTTGTGTATGCAAATTACTTTTCTATTAGAAAACTTTTTAAAAGTTATCTTGTAGCATTTTTGATCTTGTTGGAACATCGAAGGGGTCATTTTCCGGTTTTTTTTTCAGTTTTTTTTATAACTATTGTTGATTTTCATGTTACCTTGGCAACAAGAGAAAACTGACGACTAATAGTATACCGTTTAGAATGTTGCGTACCGATATAGATTAAATTATTCTAGACATCTTCTTTTCCAACTTCTCTCTTAAAACAGCGGCACAATCATCCGCAGTATAAATCTTTCCTTATTTTCGATTTAGATTGTTTTTTGTTAATTTATAAAATTATTTTATACTTATTATTTATTCGATTGATACAATTTGACGTCATATTTTTCTTTCATTTGTTTCGCTAAAA
Organism: Cinara cedri; assembly: GCA_902439185.1. NCBI lineage: Eukaryota > Metazoa > Arthropoda > Insecta > Hemiptera > Aphididae > Cinara > Cinara cedri. Next base: position 526,063 of record CABPRJ010001927.1, on the reverse strand, counting down.
CATACGAGTAATAATAATAATGCTATGTTCTTATCACTAAAATTCATAAGCGATACACGTATCTGTGTGATAACGGTACGCGTAGTGTTCGTCGTGGGTAAAAGTGCCGGGAAAATGTAAATTTGTCTTGATTAAAGAGAACCTGCAGCAGCACACACGTGTATTAGATATATTTATAATAATAAAAGGGCCGACACATCTGGAAACGGAAGTACGTGCGGTTCGGGTGTTTTCGGAGGTATTATTATTATTATTATTCGACGGGAATTAAACCGCCCTAAATATAACTTCGGCCCGATTATAAGTCACCCATACTTACCGCATGCACAGTTCTCCTATAGCAAGATAGTTTCCCCGATTCGGACGAAAATAACAGCCACGGCTCTACTTTTGTATAATGTATAATAGTCGTATAGCCGAAAGCAATTAGTCAACGGACTTTGTGTGCGATTTCCAAAATGGCCGACGACGAGGAAAACGACCACCGACAAAAGGTTTTTTTTTTTTTTAAAATTGATTTTCGGACGGTGAAAATAGTATTAAATGGTATTCACGACGTTTTTGTGAATACGTATAACTATATAACAGTGTCCTCGTGGCATTGTTATAATATACGAGGAGTATTTTTATTCAGTGTGCTCCGCGATATATAGAGCGTCGAAAAAGTGTTTTGTTGTGCGTTTCGCGTTTTTTCGGGGCACGGCGAGTGGTAACGTTTTTTCTAAGGACTCGACCGACGACGAGGGGAGGAAAAAAAGAATACAATATAATAATGAATAATATACCCGCACCTCTACACACGTCTATAGTTTATTAAACTTATAGCGGAGAAGGAACCGGGCGAAAAAATTACATCCGAACTCAGACACGTATTTACATTTTTGGCGTCCTGGGGCGCTGTTCCTTTAGCGTCCTTTTAATATATAATAACAAATTGTTTTATAACGCACTAGAATTTTGAGCTGCACGCTATTTTAGGCCCTATCAAGTGAGTGTAAAACATGTGATAGGCTTAATATTATTTTTTAAATAATATTTATCAACACAAATGTATACATTTAAATAAATTATCAGTAATGGATCATGAAAAATCGTGATAAAATCTATTTCACTGGGTATTATAATAATGAATAATGTAATAATATTATAAAATAATTATTTTACGATTATTTAAAAGATTATGACGCCCAGGGCAAATGCCCTCTCCCCCATAAGTACACGTCCCTATCCGAACGCGGTCGGACGAACCTATTTCTTTTGAAAGAGTTTCGCGATGAAAACTATTTTAATTCCAACGTTATTCCATCATAGTAAATCATTAATATATACATATTGAAAAACGTTGTTTATATCATAAGTTCACGAAATGTGTTCGGCTATATTAACGGGATTAATACAGTAAAACTGCAGCGAGAGCTCAAAAAATAAATAAAACGCACACAGATTTTGTCACGAATCACGATTTAAATAACGTATTATTATACAAAAATTTAAACCGACGTGAAATAATAATAACAATTCATTAGCATAAAAAACATTCGCGCAAAAACGTTCGTTCGTTGGAGGTTTTTACTTTTTTTTCTTTTCAAATCTTTTATTCGGTATAAACACAGCGCGCAGTCGCGTCGAGTTATAAGCAATTCCAAAATCCTACGCGCAATTAATCAAAAGTTTTCATTTCATTTGTCGAGTTTGAAAAGAAAAGGTTGCGCGCCTGCAAACACACTGCACCAAACGTACACTGCTGCAGCGAGTAATAAAATTTAAGTATGACCGAGGGACGCATAAAAAACGATGTTATAATATAATTCTATTCGTAGATTCGCGTAGAATATTATACACAACACAATAACGTTTCAAATGTAAATGACGGAATATCAAATTCTTTAATAATTTTTACGATAAACATATTATAATATACCGCACGTATCGAATTAACAATTAGACGAAACAAAAAAAACAAACTTTAAACGACATTATGGCACCAATAATATTACGAGTGTATAATTTGTATTTTATTTGACGCGTGTCATTGACGCGAAGCATCCGTACACAACGTATCAATGACTGCACCTTGGAACGCGTAACCGCAGGTAAGTTATTGGTAATATATAAGTACCTCGAACGTAGTAAGTCGCGAAGGGCGAAACAAATAACGTTTTGGTTATTTTGTGGTATTTTTCCAGAAAATAAAAGCCATAACCTATTGCGTCTGTTATACGGGATTGAAGTAACGAACGTTGGTACGAATTTCAACGTGTTGTTGCGGAGAAAGGGTTTTTTTTTTTTAACTTTGAACACCCCTACTTAGACCGATATATTCCTACGTAAACCTATACCTATAACAAACGGATTGAGGGGTGGTTAAATAGGACTCTAGTGATGAAGTTAAGCTGCTCGTGTTTGTTGTTTTATTTTACAATAATATAACGGTCGATTTCCTGTACAATTATTGATATGTGCAATATCATGTGTTAGATCACGCAAATAATTAAACCAAAAAGTTGATAATTCTGTACCCGTATAGAGATAAAATGCCGGATACGTAATTATTTGCGAAATTTACGATTTACAATCGTCACGCGCCGTATACTCAACACTCGGTTTTCGTTTATTAAATCGAACACGTATGTTGTATTACTTTTTCTTGCGACGGTGCGCATACGACGAGTCGTAATACTATTAAGCGGACGGAAACGGAAACATAATACACACATATATAATACATACAACCAAACGAACATTTCGAATTAGTTGATTTCTGACGGTCGGTGAGTCCGACTACGATATTATATTTCAAACGCAATATGAAGCTGAGTAATATCATTTTTTTTTTTTTTTTTTTTTTTTTTTTTTTATCGTCTGGTATAACAGTCGTATCTAAGTATAAATACGCATGTACTAGACAATAGTTATTGTCCAGGATGTATACTCGTATATATATTTTCTTATCCGCGAATCTCAAGGTCGATTGCTCATATATACACTTATACTATACCCGTGTATACAAAACTCATAGTGAACCGCAGCAACGATACGGTCTTCGCGATTCGATTTCGGTTTTATTTTTTTTCGCAGCAGTTTCGTTTGACGCGAATCGAAACATCACACTTACCGGCTATACCTGTATACAATATAATATACGTGTAGTGGCTAATCATGGAGAAAATTACACTTTTATCTCTGCGGGTTGCCCGATGAAAAATCGATAGTTCCACGGTCGTCACTATCCTGATGACGACCGCCATCGTTCACATTGTTGTCGCGCCACGACGCGCATAAAATATAACCGTCGTCGCCACTCCGGAATCGCGCAAAATATGCAAACGAAACGACCGACGAAACGACAATACGCAATGTTTTTCGAACCTGATATCGTATCACGTCAAACGGTTGGCGTGAAAAATCGAGAAACTACGGGAATTGATTTCCAGGCCGCAAAAATAAAAATGTACAATTCGTTCCCGATAAAAAAAAAATGCGTGTAGCGCCACAAGAAAAAAAAAATTTAATTTAATCAAACTATGTAAATAGTTAATTTAGCAATACATGAGCGTTTCAGTTTGTACACGAGTAATTAAACTTTTTTTACGTGCGTTCACTCTTAAACTACTCAATTGATTTTGATAATATAACGTTAGATTAATGACAATAAATGACCTAAAAGGAGATGACAAGTTCTTAGGTATTTTTCTTATGAGAATTAAATTATTTTTGTTGAATTATGGGTTACTTAAGTTACACGGATGAAGTAAAAATGTTATAACAACTAAAACAACTTAAAATAAAGAGTCTATCTGAATACTGACTGCCGGTCTATTATTGTCTTAAAACAGTACGAGCTAACTTGATAACAGTGGTTGAAAAAAAAATCATAAAACTATGCACTGTACTGGGTGGGTAACTGAAATGTGAAAACACGTAAAACGTCATCTTTGAATCTTTGTATTTTTTGATACAATGAACACTACACTACTTCAGTAACTATTATGTTATCATAACTTTACAGTTATTATAGTGGATATATCTCGTAGTTTAATCTCTATGCTGTGCGGCTATCTATGATAATACGGGTTATTAAAAAATGTACAACACGCTAGAAAACTTTTAGTTCACCACTGACCTATTTTTCATCTATTTTTATTTCGTTCAATTTACTGATACGGCCATACGGGTAAAGCAAAACGGGATAAAGGTCAAAAGAATGACAAATTGGTACGGGCAACGCGGAATGTGATACACTGTTTGCAAATGACCAATAGGTTGAATTATGATTTTAATCAACTAACAGTATTTATAGTATTCCCCTCACCCCACCCCATTGACCCTCGTGAATAAAACCAATAGAATCGCGGGCGAACGCGTTGTTTAACGGAAACAATACAATAATAATGATTATTATTATGGAAAATTCAATTGAAAAATATTTATTATTTTTTTTTAATTTGTTGTCTATTTTAATTAATATTTCAGACGGTATTCACGAAAAAAAATATTTTTCGGAAATTTAACTCTTTTAAGGCACGAACTTTGGGATTGACCAATGTTTATAAAACTTAACACAAATTTCGAGGGTCGCTCGACCAAAAATTGAAAACAAAATTTCCCATCTATATACAATATAAGGATACCTACCAACATATATACCATAGACTACTCGAAAACCAATTCGGTAAATGGAGACCGACTCGTAGGCGTCCGATACGCGTCTATAAAATTCCCGCGAAAGAAAATAAACGGAGAAAAGGAACGCCGGAAAATCGAAGCCAAGATTCACCACCATAATATACGGCCGCGCAAAGGCCATCACCGCAGGTATATCCTCGTGAAAATGTCGTTAAAATCGCACGGCGGACCCCGAAGCCCGCGTTTATATATTATTGTTAAACGATTTACTACGATATTATTTCGTTTTATTGAGGATTCTATTGACTCGGAACTCGAAAATTGATGTTTTTCCGCGGCGGCGGCGTATATACTTAACACGGAGTGGCGCCGAGAAGAATCCGAGCAATAAACGCGCGTGCGATTGATCGGGGGATGCAAAACCACCCCCGCGGGACATATGCTAATCGCTCTCGTTTACCGCCCTTCCCCCAACCCCGAGTGCGGTAGTTAAATCACACCGTATATAATGTACACACACGACACTGAAAATCGAAAATCTATACAAAAAATGACATATAAAACGGTTTTTTTTTTCCAAACCAACGATCCACTGTAATAAGCGCGATGACGTATCTCTTGTAGATTTTATACAATAAAATAATATCGTCTTCTTCTTCGGTTACTATTTCAGAACGAGCCGTCTTATGCGAAACGCTGCGTTTTCACTGCGAACCAAAGTTTTCATCATCAACACCGAAGAAAAATCCTCTCTGACCCTTTCGAAAAGTTCATAGAGTAGTTTTTCTTTTGGATCCGTGTCATCGGTTACATGCTATACATATAAACGGAGGAGGTTATAGCGAATCTGAAAAACCAGATGCACTCCAACTTTACCACTCGTCAATGTTCTGTTGGTGCGCAATTTAAAAAGTCCGGGAACTTTGATGACATTTCACGTTCACTCCGAGATTTTTCGTCTGCTTTTCTGTAAATTCTAAACCGTACACGTTTCTTCAATCTTGTACTTATATTCTACCAAAGGTCTTCTTCCACAATATCCATATACATCTTCGTCTAGCTAGACCTCGAGGTTTATTGTCCGTTATCCTCCGACTCAAAATTCTCTATGTATATTATATTATACATACATTATATTGTATAGTAGGTTCACTTTTCCGTTTCACATCGTCTTTTGCGCAATCTGTTTAATCTTCTGTGCTCGTATGTGAAACTTATACCAATTTCTTCTTGTAGTTCTTTGTTGAATTTCCTCTTCCGCGTTTCTTTGGCACGTACAATTATTAAAAAAAAAAAAAAAAATTGTTACGTTTGTTATCTTTATCATTCTATTTTCGAACGTTTTTAGTCTTCTTTCGGACTTTGGTGTAGATTCTAGTGATGGTCTATGCTCCGTATCCATGGTTATCACGGTTATATAGGTAATAATATCATACATACATAGAATTTCAAAATATTTGATTTTTCTGTCGCGTTTTTGCCGTCAGAATTGCCGTCGGCGTGAAAATCCGTCATATCACAACATCTACCGCGCACATCACACCCCGCCTTACGAAACCGAATTAAATTTCAATTAAATTTCCCGTCGGGGCTTTGGCCGATCCTTGCACGCGGCCGTGTACGTGATGTTTCTTCCGCGGCGTGCATATACTCGTAATATGTGTGACCCCTTCTCGCCGATCCTGTACGCAAAGTTTGATCAAGACTTTACGGTACATATTATTACCTACTGTATCCGATGATCGAACCGCATTCTTTTAATATCCACCCCTAGTGGGGTAGAAAAAAAAAAAAATTAATAATCGAATATCCATCCGACAAACACGACGCCGTAAAAACAATATATAACGCGTCAAAACGGGTTCGTATTGCGGCACGGAGAGCTTTTTAAAGTCCGCGGGCGCCTTGAAAACGGAACGAAATCGTACCTATATACGTGTACGCGTTAGAGATGTTAATTTCGCGAACGAACAGTTCGTTTGAACTTTTCACTTTGTTGTGCTATGCTGAACTGATTCAGTACCTACCTGTAACTTAATAACGGTTTACAGTTCAAAAATAAATTGATAGCGTTGCGTTTACGTTTTAATAAAGTATAGTTCCGTATGGTCCGTGGACTAATGAACTTTTCACACAAATCAACTAAAATTTTAAAATCTCTGGCCCGAGTCGTTGATATTTATTCTCGTGACAACCGTCAGTTAAAACTACCGCGTTACGCATGCGCTTTTCTATTGTATCGCGGTTTTTTTTTGATAGCCCATCAACGCCACTTAGTACAGGTATATGGCAATTTTATTTTTATAACAGATTTTCTTCGGCAACCGCAGTCTATATAATAATAATAATAGTAATAATACCGTATTATAGGAAAACGGCAGGTGCCCGCAGCGGCTTATGATATCGTAGAACGCGCGCGACAATGGGCCGGACGTGATACGGCCGCCGATCGCGATAAAATACATAATAACATAACGACGCGGTGTATAATGGGTGGCCCGGCGGCGGCGGCTGCGACGGTGCAGTGACACGCGAGATCTCCATACGGGCCCCGTCGGAAATTTATCATCTTTCGGCGAGGGACCGTCGGCGGGGGAGGAAAGAGATTTTTTTTTTTTTTCCCGTTCGGTTCACCGGGTTATTTTTTTCTCCGCCCGCATTGTATTATTTTTATACGCGCGTCTCCGCGGTACACCACGCACATCTATAATGTATAATATGCGTGCATACAGATACGCGCGCAAATGTACTCGGCGTACACTCCTCGCACACGCGACGTCCCCCAGCGCACGGGGGCCGCCGCCGCCGCCGCCGCCGCCACTGATTGATCGGCGACGGCACGTCACGTACCCGCGCGGCACGTCGTTGCTGCGCGGACGCGCGCACGCACTCACGCACGGGCGCGGCGACGACAATAATACGCGGAGGGTCGTCCGCGAAACACGGGGGTACGGGACGCATAATACTCTGTCGCTCGGAATTGTGTTGTCGCGGCGCATCCGAATGCGGCCCGCGGCCGTTACGAATGCGAATCACGTGCGCCGGGCAAGGGGTTCCGACAATTAAACCGTCGCGCGGGTCTCGGGGTGCGTAATCGCGGACCCGCGGACGGACGGCGCGCGCGGATAATACCGCGTCGGACGCAAAGACGGCGGAAAAAATCCGCAGGTAGAAAACGTAGAGAGAGAGAGAGACTGAGAGAGAAACACAAAAATAAAAAGGGTCTCGACAAAAGAGGTAATTAATCGTATGCTAATTCGAGGACGAATCGCGCGCGTCCTCCGGGTTTTTCTTTTTAATAATATAACCGCGCGCGCACGCGACCGGGTCAATTATTATAGAAAAATATGTGCCCCGGCGTCCGGGAATCACGACCGCCGCCGCGTGACGATAGACACGCGATAATATACGGGGGTGGGGGGGTCGATTTTCCCGAGGGGCGGGTTTCGAGGGGCACGACAATTCCGATACAGCATTATAGTCTATAAAACCCCGCGGCGGCGGATCGAGTCGGTTGTATCGTTAAACGATCGTAAGCCGGGGGGGGGGGGGCGGAAATTCCGAGGGTTATTGCGGCGCGTGTTAAATTATTATTATTATTTTTTGTTGTATAATAAACATATTTACTCGTCGAATACATCGATATTATAATCTCCTCTTTTTTCGAAGTCTGTTGATGATAATATGCGGCCCATAAGTTAAAACTGCAGGAAAGAAGGAGAGAATCCTGCGAGAACTGCGATTATTCGCGGACAGTGTCAGTGGCGGCTAAAATTCATATTACGACGATGAGGAAACTGTACAAATAAAAGGATGATACTGGCGACGGGGCGAACACTGTTTTAGGAGGGAAGCTGAAATGGAGCATATAAAGAGTAATTTAATTTACGCAACGATAAACCATGATAAAAAACGATTCTGAGTGGAGTATTATTATAGTCACCGAAACTCGTATTTATTTCCCTGTTGCCAAGGGAGTCACGATAAACGAACGAAAATTATGCCCGAAAATTGTCCGTTTTTCCCGTTTATAATGAAACTGTACAAGAAAAATTAAGTCTCTGCTATGTAACTAGATCAAAAATGTTACAATCAAGTACTTCCTATGAAAACATTTTTGATCGGAGCGATAGAAATATGGTTTGTATACATATAAAAAAAAAACACATCGTAGTGAAACCGAAACATTCCTCATCGATTTGCACAGAATCTGTTACGCACACGCCACCGATGAAACCTTTATAAAATAGTCGCCGGGGTTTTGCTCCCATTCCCCGGACCCTGATCGTTTTACCGATTTTTGTCTGCCTTTTGCGGTACTCCGCGGCTATCGTATATTATGCAAACTGCGACTGCTTTTGAGATCTCTTTTTACACTCTACTCCGGAACCGCTTGAACCCGGCGCACTACAATAGTGACACATTATTTCATATATGAAATCGCGCGTGGTAATTGTCGTACGGTCAACGGTATTTTTATTATTATTATTATTTTTTTTTTTTATACGCAGACTAAAATAAAAACCGAAACGGAATAAACACGCGCGCGTTACACGTTTCCGTTGCGGGCGAAACCCGGAGCAATTAAAACAAATTTAAAAAAAAATGCGCACGACAATGGATTCGAACGGACCCGTTGAATAAAAAAAAAAACGTATTTTTTTTTTCGCGGACCGCCTGGCAGTCGAGAAAACGAAATAAAATTATGCGAAGCCCGTATTATACACGCACGCCTCACACAACGCGTATATTATGTGTCATATCGTATTATTTTCGTATTGTTTTAATTGTTAACAATCAACACGCAGTGTTTTGTAATAGGCGCCCACGGTGGTCACGATATTAAATTCGATTTTTTCTTCCGCACCTCTCTGCAGGCCGTGCGCGGCGTTGTTTTACTCGGGTGTGTGCGTGATACGCAAAGTGTGACTAAAATTCCAAATTATTTTTAATGAAGTATTAATAACTGCGGCGGGCGAGAGTCAACCGTAAAGAAAAAAAAAAAAGAAAAGAAAAATACAATTCTTTTTTCCGGCGCTGCGGTTCGCTGACCGTCGTGTTTACGTCGCATTTCCCTCAGGGGTTCGGGTGATGGGGAGCCGGCCTAAAATACGATTTTTCAGAAGCTTTACCGCAAACCGGCCGTCGTAATCCAATACTATACCTACCGTACATACCTATAACCATCACGAGCCCTCTTTGTCAATCCTTTGCGACGAAACAACAAAAATACCTATACCGAGGAGAGGAAAAAAAAATACATCCTATAGCATCTCGTATCACAACACATTGTACCTGAGGGGTTACGTGACCAAAGATCCGGAGCAGCAGCAACAAGACCGACGACCGTCGTAAAACTTTATACATCTGTGTAGAATACTTAGTTTATAACGTAGGACAAATATTTGTTCGTTTTTCGTAAATCTGAAAATCACGAATTTATTAATATTTATCGAGGGAATTGATGACGGGTTTTCAAATTTTCTCTAATTTCGTAGAGTTAAACAAAATAAATATAATGACTGCATTGATGATAAGACTTTTCCAACCAATCAGTAAACCGGCGGGAATTAAATACTACACAACTGTAAGAATCGCGTTTGATGGATTTCAATTTTGAAAGCGGATTGCGATTCTTTAGGTTCTTTACTCGGATATACAAATAATACGATTACGGAACGGCCTATACTTAACTTGGAAAAAGGACCTATTCAGAATTGTGATTAACCGGATGGTACAGTGGCTTACTCATATATCTGTCACGTGAGTTTTCTGAAACATTCTGACTTTGCCGCTTCTATATGTTAAGTATAGGTCGGTCCATAACCATAATATTATTTATAGCCACGCTAGTTTACGTTGGAATAATTTTTTTCTCATTACCATGTAGAATAGTTAAAAGTCAACATTTATTAAACAAATTTTTGAAAATACAAAAGCTGTAAAATAATTAAATTTCCATTTCCAAAATCGCCTATAGTGATTAGCCAAAATAATCGTAATCCGTTTTTTCCCATGCAATCCCCGCAGTTCGTCTGGTTTTATGGGTCTAAATCGACACGTGACATTGTCACCGAAATCCCCTTGATTCGAATTAACTCGCGATCGATAACGATTTGAAAACTGAATTGCACTTTGCGTCGTCTATACAACGATCACTGTAACACTATTCGTTTTTTACTCTTCGTACCGGGGCTACGGTGAAAAAAAATTCATTAAATTTACCGTAATATACAAAAGAAGAAGAAGAAAAAAAACCAAGACTGCAGACATTTTTTTTTCACGGCCCAACGGACTTTCTATATCCCCGTCCGCCGGTATCCTATAATCCGTATACTTATAGCTATTTATATATATATATATTATTGCTGTTCGATCGGAAAACAAATTACTCTAACCCGAAAAAAAAAATCCAGTAGTTATCTTGTCGTAGGTATTTACGGCGGTGCTTTTTTTATTATTATTTTTTTTTTCTATACAGCCAATTTGTATCCAATAAATACACCGGAGTGCGTTAGGAGAAAAATGCGGAACTTGTCGATTAAACTTAATAGGTACGTTTTAACGTTCGTGGCTCGACTACAATGTACTATAATATGTGACTATATATACGTATACACGGTTGCTAAACAGTAAAAAATGATAATAATATTCAATTGGTTTATAAATTATTATTATTTTTTAAAACACTGCGGGCAACTCGAAAAGAATTAAAAAAAAAAAAAAAAAAACCCACATAAGTAAAACAATTAAAGTTTTTATTACGCAATGACGACGACGACGACGATTTGTGGGCTTGTTAAATTAGTTTATTATTTAATTACAAGACGAATATTATTGAGCAACGAGAATATCATAGTAATATTTCATTCTACTAATTCGTTACAATAAAAATTTTACTTTTAACCGTTGGCCGTTTATTATATCGGGCCGCGATCAACATTTAGAGAGAAAAACATTAAACATTTCCATTTACAGTCGCAGCGTTGTGATGTCTTAACGGTCGTGTCTAAAGGTACATTTTTGTATCTTATATCTTTTCCGGATTAACGGAAAAGAAACTATCCGAGATAATTCAGTCATCTGGATAAACGTTTTAATTCATATCGATATCACGTGACCTTTTTGGAATACAGACGTAAACTTTTAGTCACTAGCAGGTTTTATGACGAGTATAATCAAAATAACAATCATTATAATTTCTTTTTATCTTTATCTAGATATCACTACACCGTTATTCGTATTTGTACATTTAGCTCTATATCTATTGACGATCACTCTTGCGATATTATTCCTCGCCTTTATCTAGATATTTTCACATTTATCTTTATACACGTAACGCCTGTTATTTAAATTTCGCTAGTTCCAAAGTATCGCTTCGGAAAAAAAAAAAAAAAAAACGAGCGTGTTCGGTAATACAAACTTTGAAGATTCGACCGCGTTGTTAGGGCCGAACGGCTTTGGCCGTCTTCTTCTTGTATTACCTGATTTTGCGGTCCACGAACGATCTCCACCACCTCCTCCATCTGTGTTCGGGGTATATTCTGTTCTATTGTTTCTCGCGAGAGATTTCGGCACGGTCCGATTTCGCCCCGTCTGCTACCCGTCTCCGCAGTCCTAGACGAACCCTCCTCTCCAGGGCTCACGTCCGTTCGGGCTTCCGGCGAACGCTTAGTCGAAATATTATTATTTTCCACGAAAAACTGTTCACGCGCGCGATTCGCGGGCATCGTAATTTCGCGCGATAAAAAGCAAACCTCGCGCACGTTTTGTATACAGACCGCCCGCCCGTCACGTATCGTATAAGAGCAACATGCATTTTTGAACTTTCCGATAGCGTATACGCCCGGCGGCGCGAATACGGCACGTCCTCGGAGGGTGACGGTGCCCTTCGCCCCCGCCCCCCCCTCCGCCTTCTGCTCCTAGCTGTAAGCTTTTGCGAAAAATCCGACCCTTCGACAACATGACGACTTTCCTATAAAATACACTATTATCTGTGCGTAACACTCTCGGGTTTTTGTTGGTTTTTGTTTTAGTATTATCGTTCCGCCGCCGCCGCCGCTGACAGCAGACGTATTTTATTTATACGCACGCAGAGAGACGGGAATTTGATTTGAACACGACGCGCGTCCGGAAGCCGCCGCCGTCACCCCCCTTTCAGATTTACCACGAAAATGTCGCGTTTGACAACAAAACGTGTTATATTATTATAATAATATAATAAAATAATTGAATATGTTTCTTTTATTTTTTTATTTTCAACGTCGCGCCGTGTGTTTCTTTAAAAGCCCGTGTAGGCGGCGGGCGTTCCCGTCCATACGGGTAGTGCACCGAATTATATACTACCCACTACCTATACTGCTGATGTGGATAGTTAAAAAATTAAAATAATAGTCGCCGTTATACAAATTACCATCGCCCGTTCATTCCGTTTATCGCATACATTCACAAGACTCTAACGGTGTATACGATGGCTGAGTGTTATGTACTCGAACAAATTTTGAACGTTTTTTATCGGTAATTTTAATGTGATTTTCGTACAATCGATATTCGTTGTCGTCACCGTCGTTATAAATTGCATTGACCGCGAGAAAGCTATAAAATACCTCGCACGATGTATGACGCGGGATTTTATAGTGTAATTTCGAGAAATTTGTCGAGAACACCGTTGGGAATAGGTATAAAATCACGGGGGGAAAAACGATAATATGCAAGAGACACAAGAAACACAACAAGAGTTTAATCTGTGAGGAATTTATTTTTAGACTAAAATGAACAGCACGTGTTTGCGACACGAAAATAACCCGAGTCGCGCGGTTAATAAGCCGAAATACGAGACGGCGGCGGCGCGTGCTCTCAAACCTATTAGGGCCGTTCGATTATATGTGTTCGCGATCGATCATTCTAACGATAAAAATCGAAAAAAAAGAAAAGAAAGATTAATCGCGAATCGTTTATTCGATTGATACGCGCCACTAAAGAAGTTCCGACGGAAAAAAACAAACGGTCTATAAACGTTGATATCGACGTGAAAGTTAAATCGGTCGTTTTATGCGTAGCGCCAATCGCCAATGCCACTACTATCCGCAATAACATTTTGGATACGCACGAACTGAGATACGAAACGAAACGTTTTGCCACCGATGTTTTCCTCGGAGCACGCAGTATCGTTTTACTGCGCTTTGAACCAGTAGCGGTATGAAAACGGACTAAACCGCGTGATTTGTAATTATTATCGGGGCGATTTTGCACGTTCGCATTTTGCATGTTCGTACATTAAGTAACAAGATAAAACTGCGCTGGGTACGTTGCCGTAAAGTAACGAAGTTCGTGATCCGCAGACGAGACGCTCGTGTCGCATAGCCTAATTTGCGTCTGAGCAGAGTACAAACACGTACACCGACAACAACGGTAGTGTCATGTCGGAACGTCCGCAGTTTTGTAATTAAATAGTTCCGGATCGATCGGGTGGGATTTTCGATTAATCGAGATCAGTCTTTTGAGCCGAGCAGTAAAAAAAACGCGGTACGATTACGTGTATCGCGTCGGTTTCGGAAGACTGGACGGTTACGGTGAACAGCGTGTACACTTCGAATTGTACGCGTGTAAACGGTCCAAACGCGAAAAATTGCGGCCTATCGGAAGCTGTCGGGAAAAATTCGCGACGTGGTCGTACGGCAATATTGCCGTTAAATACGAATAGTAATTATCGATCGGGCAAAAACTATACGGGCCCGGGGCCGGCGGGCGGCGGTGTTTCGGGTTGTGCGGGGCGGCGGCGGCAGGAGAAGAAGTATGAAAAAAAAAAAAAACCCCCGCGTAAAAAGACCGTTCGAGAAAAATACGGTGCGAAACGTTCTCCGCAGTATTGCGGCGGCGGCGGCGGCGGCGGAGACGGCGGCGAAAACGGTCGGGCGCGAAAAACGCTCCCCCGAAAACGAAACCGTTTTATTCGAAAAGGGCGACGCGGGCCCGAGTCGATTTTTATTAGCGATTAATTTTCGCGGCCGTTTAGTCGCACGACAGCCGCCGCGACTCGTCCTAATGGTCATCAGCGCGGTCGCGCGGCGGGGGAAAACACCTCCGATAACAAGAGAAGAAAATAATAATAAATATATCTATATATATATAAATGCATAAGCGGCGCCGAACAAAGCGAACGAAAACGAACGTAAAACGAAAAAAAAAAAAAAAAAAAAAGAAGACGAGAAGGGGCGGCGGGAAACGGCCGGGAACCGCGCGCGAATAAAACGGGAAGGGAGGGGGGCAAAGACTTCGCGGTAAAATTTCCGGAACCGGCACACACGCGCACGCACAAAAGTCGTTTAGAAAATAATCGCTCGGTGTATACCGTCGGTAACCCGCGAGAGCACCGGAGAATCGGCCCGAGGCTTTGTCGTCATGGCGACAGCGCGGGCCGACGATACGCGCGCGCGGTCGTATTATTATTATTATTATTATTGTTGTTATCGTATACTTTCGGTACGCACATACGCGTGTATTTATTCGGGATGTGTACGCGCGCGTACGTACAGTCTATCGGATAAATAACTTTGGCGGGATCGGCGGCAATGGTGACGGGGGACGGGGGGGGGGAACGCGTCGTAGGGGGTGAGGAGGAGGAGTTGTTCCGCCAGTAATTATTTACGCCGAAACGCACACGAAACGCGTGTATACGGTGCGCGCAACAACATAATATATACTTGACGTGCGCCGGCAAAACGGTTCAATTTCTAGACCGCGCGAATATTCGCGCGAGACTTCCCGACCGCCCCGCCCCACCACCACCCGGCCCCAACCACAATCCCCCCCCTCCCCGCCTCCCGCCGCCCGGCACCTGCCGTTCGCGCGGCGAGAGCGTTTCCGCGCCGCGAGTGTTTGTCCGCCGACGACTCCGCCGCGCCGGCTCGCCCGGGACCGTTCGTCTACACGCGCTCGTGAGCGAATTGTATACACACAGAACATAATTATGTACTCGGAATACGCGGTGTCGTTATTATCGCGCGCTTTACACAGTAACCGCTAATACGCATACGCGTACGACGACAATAATAATTATTGTTACTGCGGCAATACGCGACTTTGGCGGCGGGGCGAGGGGTTGGGGCGGCGGGAGGGGGCGGGAGGGGCGGTCGACGGGCGGCTGCGGGAAACGGCCGTAGACAACGGCGACGACGGCGGCGGCGACAACAATATTATTGTAAACCGTCGAAATTCCGTCCGCGACGGACGTTCCGAGGGTTTTTCCCCGCAGGAGTCTGGCGAAATACCGCGGGTAAAAACCGTACGCGGAAACCTCTCTCACGGGAAACGCAATACCGCCGCCCGTAACTTTTTTTTTGTATGTAAATTTACGCGTAGGCGAGTATATACTGAGGACACGGGGTCTTAAGCGCCCTCGAGTTTACAACTAGCACCCCCTCAAAACTACCAGATAAGCTTTTTTTTTTTTTTTACGGCATCGACTAAATATTTTATCCGCACGGATTGCCTACAGACAATTTACACGTGTGTAGAAAAAAAAAAAAGTTACAAAGTCACGGTACGTTTATGTATACAAAATCGTAAACGAAACGTGCATTTGCTTAGGCGTGCCGCGTAAAAGGGATTGTCGAGGCATTTCCCCCGTGGGCCTGTGACGTATCTACAATTTTAGCGACCCCGAAATCGGTGGTCTAGTTGCGTCTTTAGTTCGTTTATAATACTTAAAAACCATTAGCGTAAAAAAAAAGAAACAAAGCCCGAGCCTCCGTATTTGAATCACCTGTACATTTCGCGGTTGCGCAATTGGCTTGAAGATTGTCGAGTTTAAAACATACGGAACGTATAGTACACTGAATCGGGATTCGGGACAGTCGGGTAGAATGGGAATAAACATTCGAAAGCAATACGTTTTAAGGTCCGAAATTATAAATATATAAATGGGAAAAAGTTTTCGAGGTGGTAGTTTTAAATTCCGAATTCCGTTGCGCAATAAAAATATAGTTCGGGCGTCACGCGGGGCCGCCTCGGGGTCGGAGTCTGGGGGTTGCCCAACTAAACGGATGTATAATATACAGGGCGATTCACTAAGCGTGCTCACCCCATTTTTTCGGGTAAATTCTGCATGTATTCAAATTCTGATTTCTGGAATTTTTCAATGTAGTTTAAACAGAAATTTTCGAATACTTCGAGATTTTTCACAACGTTCAATGAGTATTCTGTGGCGACACAAACCTTGTTTTTTTTTTTTTTTTTTTAAATGAGAACCCGCATTAAAAATCCCATAAACAGACGGCGCGTGCTACTTAAAATACATTTTGGCGTCAACATTTTTGATTTCCTATTGTAAAGCCATTCCTTAAATGTCGTGAAAAATCCAAGTGTTCGAAAATACCGGCTTTATCTGCTTGCACAATTAAAAATCCCAAAAATCGGAATATGAATGAATGCACGCGAAATTTAACCGAAAAAATGGAGCGAGCACACGCTTATGCGGAACCACGCTGCATGCGCTTCGCGTTACGGGAATAATTAAACTTACGGCCACAGCGCAATATTTCGGACATGTAAAATTGGCCGCGTTATTTAATTGTCCTCTAGAAACAGCGGCGTGTTCCGGCCGACTACGTTCTCGGGACTTCGGCGCCAACGCCGCGACAATATACGCGCGACGGCGGCGTCAAATCGACGGGCGTTTTTCTTTTTTTTTTTTTTCGCACAACACAAAACAATAATAATATATACATAATATATAGCCGTTTAAACTCCATAGTGCACAGCGCAGTCACGTAATGGTTTTTTTATTAGTATTATTTGCTTTACGACTGCGCGGGCGGAAACGGAACGAGAAAACGCTCGGAATTAATTACATTAGCGACAATGTGCATTACGAGATACACGTATATATGTATGTATGTATACGAATGCGTTCGTTAACAATTTCATTAAGCTCGTGAAAATTAGTTTTTGTACAAATTAAAACTATACAGACGTATTATGGTATACAGTGTACGCGCGGCGAGTGTTTGCTTACAATATAGCGAATTTTTTTATTTATTTATTTTTTCGTTTCCCATCATTTTTTCGCTACGGCTATTAACGGAATTAAACACGCGTATATACCTAGGCGCGCATACACATAATGCATAATAAATTAATTCAAACAAACGAGTGTTATAGGAAAGTGTACGCGTGAAAAAAAAAATTTCGTTATTATATTATTCTATTTACGTTATTATAAACGTTGTGCGGAAAAATCGGAGTGTTCGTCTTTTTTTTTTTTTTTTTTTTAGTACAAGGATAGCGTGCGAACGATAGTCTCGTGAACACGACTTGATTTTTTCACTAGGAAAAATGAATATTTTGTCGTAGATACGGGGGAGAAAAAAAAAAGTCCAACGTACTTAATTTTTCCACTTTGTTTCGGTGAATTATCTACTACGAATGAAAACATGAATATAATCATATTTTTCCCCGTTTAAAATTCCCGCGCCGAATCGATTTCGAACAGTAGCCAACTGCCCCCAGAAAACTATTAAATTTTTTTTTTTTTGTTTTAAATAAAACATATTTGAGTTCAATATCCTATGTTAGAAAAAAAAAAAAATAACATTTATATTGTTATTTAATTATACATCCATCCGAATAAGTGAAAAATTAAGTTTAAATAACAATAGCAATACTAGCTATACGCAGGGTGTCTTACGAATAATAGGCAATTGCAATAACTTTCGTTTGTTTTTCTGATAATTACTGAAGCATTGCACTATAGTTCATATATTTTACATCTGTACTGTTTTGCAATAATGTTTATTATTTTTTTTTTTATAAGAATTATAATATCAATTTTCGATGAAAATCATAAATATTACGGCCTTTCAAAACAAGTATAACCTAATTTCGCTCAGAATCGTTTTTCATTAGCATTGATTAATCATTGTATACTAAAATACATTGAATTCCCTTATATCTAACCTTTTCAACTTCTCATCTACAACAGTGGTCCACCCATCGTGCGAAGAATGTACGTTTTTTTTTAAAACTAAAAATTTTAATTTTAGCTACTACGCGATTTTTTGTAGTTTGTTTTTCAAAATGTGTGTTTTTAGACGCTTAATCCATTGGTTTAATCAAAACGTACCCATAATAATTACCTTTAAGTTTTTGTATTTAAACCTTAAAAAATAAAATGCTTGGAATTAATATTGAACAGTACGAAATAATAACTGTCGCATTGGTCGACTCTTCGCGTGGACCACTATATTATGTTATATTGTTTCCTCTTTTTTTTTTTTTTTTTTAATTTAAAAGAGTTTATATTGCAGCGCGCAAGTATAAGACATACGTGGCCACGTTATAGTTTATTATTATAATATACGTTACGGTAGGTACTCTGTGTCAGTTTCCGGTGGCCCTCGTAATATCATTATATATTATACGATAGTTTACAGCGAAGAAGAACAAAAAAAGGCCACTTTGGCGTGTTTTTTAAACGTCGCCGTTGTCGTCGACGTAATAATAGGACTTGGTTCGTTATTCTTGGTTTTGTATATATATATATATTATTGAAAAGTTTATTATAGGGCGAATATAGCACGCGTCCATATTTATATACAATACATCTGAACCCGGTTAGAAACGACGAAATAGCTGCTGTACGACAATTTATTAATGAAGTATCGACGGACGTTCAAGGGGCCGTGATGCGCAGTGGCGCTTAGAAATATACTATTTTCGACGATCAATTGCAATAATTACACAGTCCGGATTTCGGATTCAATTGGTGTATTTGTCTAAAACGAGTTATAGGTATCAAAAAAGAGTAGAAACTTTAGATGTTATAAATACCATCAAACCAACAAGTTTAAAACGGTTAAACGGATTTTATGTTAATTTATTTAAATAAATGGTTTATATTATAACCCGGAATAATAAAAGGATTGTACCTAACTTTTGTTTCGATCCGGATTCGGATTGCTCCAGATTTGGTGCTCAACACTTTATATTGCGTACCGTATTTAAAGGGTCACATATGTAGGCGATTTTCTCGACGCTTTTGGAACATCACGTAAACGAGCTGACAGAAATCAAAACACCGAAATGTGTTTAAACTGTCACATCGCTTATTAATTGGGTTTTCAATATAAGGGACGAGGTTGCTATTCGAAAATAAAAAGTGGATACCGTGATTTCACAAATAAAGACAGTGTACCATTTTAGAATTTATATGATTCCAAAAACAAACGGACATACTTTGCACAATGTACTGTTGTGTAGGTGAGAGGTCGGGAAGGTAGAGAAGAAATTAAATTTGTATCTGTACGCAATGATTAATCATTGCTAACGAAAAGAGATCCCGAGCGGAATTCGGTTATATGTGTTTTGAAATGGTAATAATATTTACAATTTGAAAATAATATATTTCGTAAATTATCCTCTTTTTCCTAAGTTTTTTTCCATTTATTATGAAAATCCCTAAGAAAATCAAAAAATGACCTGAGGTTAAAGTACTTCCCCCTATCAAATTGTCTTTCATAAAAAGTGCTACATTTAAAAATCGGAGCAAAACTTCGCTCCTACATACTAAAAAACTCGTGAAAAAAAAACCATTCCATGGAAAATTCAATTGTGACATGAAATTTAGAAGGATGTAAATTGTATACACGGTAGATAACCAATACGTAATAAAACGTGATTTTTATTTTTACAATCTTATAAAAACCCTTATGTTTTTTTTTTTTTTATAAATTAATATTAGACACGTCATTCCTTATTAAAATATAGATAAAAAAAATTATTATACATAGATAATTCGTGTTTTAAAATATTGTCTTCGCCAAATTGTATACTCATTACGAGATAAAACGATTTTTTGTCACGAGGCGTTTTTTTACGTTCAACGACGCCACGCCTCACTCGTAAGACTCGAAAACGGAGCACAATAAATATTAGAACACCGTTAAGCGAGTCGGGAAAAAAATACTGAAACACCGTACAGAGTAATAAAGCCACGACTACGAGTATATTGTGCATGTATGTGAATAATCATACCTCGATATTTTAGTTTATTTTATAAAATTAATTGGAATATCGATGATCCTCCCCCCAACATCCGCGTAGAAAATTGCTCACGCCACTAGTCCCATCCGTGCTTTTATTATCTGCGTAGGCGTGAATATGATATGTCTTCATAGATATTTCAAAGAAAAACGTCATTGTCAGTTTATATATGGAACAGCTTGAAATATTATTATTACGAGACTTACATGTTAACTGATACCCGATATTTCATTGGTCTCGAGGGAGAAAATCAATTTTTGACATATTTTTTTTTTTATTATTATTTTTATCTCGTGCAATTTGTTTTGGTTCATTTATTTTTGTTTGTGTAAGATGTATATTCCAACACGTCACGGTATACTGGGCAATTAAAATATCTTAAGTCACTATGACGCATCTACGATATTTGTGTGGTAAAAAAGGCGTCTGCCACTATTATCAGATAACAATTTAATCATTTAGAAATTTTCGAAATCGAACTTGCCTGCATCGAAAACTATGTGCAAAATTCACTTAAGCCCTTCTTTCTTGATTTATTCGGTTATTCTATGTAACTATCGGTTAAGCGAGCGCACGAACGCAATTTTCCGGGTGACTCACTGTACCATTAATATTATTGTATATCGATTTACCGCCACTTGTTCATAATATTATTATATAATTGCTCATTAATGTTTCGCATTACCTGTCATCTGCGATTAGAAAATATTTACTTTTACGCCATATAATCGCGCACAGAATAATTGGCTTTCTGATTACGTACGGTTTGAAGAACAATCGTATACACACCTGAAATCAAAAAAAATAAAAAAATAAAATATAATCTACTATAACACATATTTTTATTACGATTTATTTATCGTGTAATTTGATCATAATAGTATTAATCGATCACTGCAGTCGTACCATTGGCATTGAATTAGAAAAAGAAAATAATAATAATACAACCATCCGCGAGTATCACAAGCTCCGCATCAGAAACATGGTCGAATTACCTCTCGCGTATTTTTCATAATAGAAATATTCTTTACGAAACAATAAATAACCGAATACTGTTAAAATTAATAATACTTTACTGTACCTAAGCACAATAATTATACTACTTCCGAAATAATGGGGAAATTTAATCGTTAAAAAATATTAGTGGTGGGAGTCGAAAGTAGAAACCCTCGAAAGGTGAGGTTTTAATAATATAACACTATGCATACAGACGATTTCGTTCCCCTGGCTTCATTTGGGAAGTCTGTAGGGATGTACGAAATTTTAGAAAAAAACCCCTTCCACTCAGTAACACCATGGTTAAATCCATATTGAAATTCGACCGAATTTTACTGCTACTACAATCCGTCCACGAAAAAACTCTAATTCCTGAGTTTTTTAAACTCATTTGGTCCTGAAGGAGCCGCTAGAAATTTTCGAAAAAAGTGGCTGGGAAAAGGACACAGTATAAACGCAATATAGTTTCTACTAGTAATCATTAATCGACTCGACTAAAATTGACCTCTGTTCTCTAACAACGCTGTATCGGAGTTTAGTGATTTCTTTGAACGAATCCAGATAACTACCGAATCTCGTTTTCTGTTCAACGGAACATGTCATAACAACAAGACGTTTTTTTGGGGAAAATTTGATAAAAAAAAAAAAAACGAACCATACTTCGCACCATGCGGCTGTCGTACCTATAGACGGGTCTTTATTATATTAGGTACATAGACAATCTGTTCCGGTTTTAATAAAAATACAACAAATTCCATCGACCGTCGACGACTACGTGGCCCCGACAACGATGAAAAACAATTGTCTTATCCGTTTTTATATTGCCATTCTCGGTGCTCTTCACTCACGTATATACTCGACAATTGCACTTATATATATATGTGTGTATGTGTGTGTGCGTGTGTATGTGTGTATGTGTGTAATATACCTACTCGACAATCCGACGGTCATAATCCCGTGATCCAAAACACTTGTACCTTCCTACCTACGTAATATTTTTTTCCCCGTCTCTTTGACTAGATGTGTTTTATTTTTTTTGTTTTACGTACCTACCTATACACCGGCTACCTATAACAGCGTTGCAGCGTCGTCGTATATATACGTATTCTTTCGGGAATAATTGAAAATATAATATAAAATGATTACCACTTGACCTTTATTTACTCCTCTTTTCCACCGCTTCATCTGCAGGCCCCGAAATTCACTTTGAGCGCACACACAAGTGCGCTCACGCTCTACGTACATAATATACATTCTGCAGTACAGCTATACCTCTATACCCGACAAATAAAGTAAACTTCTCTATGCTATATATCTCTTCTAATTAAAACAAAAAAAAAAATAAAAAAATAAAAAAAAAAAAGATGTAAGCATAATATATACAACCGCTGCAGACACTTTCGTAATAATATTATAATAAGTTACCGATAGTCGTATTAATATTCGTATTGCGAGTAAATTAATAAAAGGAAA
The DNA here is from genome assembly GCA_902439185.1 of Cinara cedri. Lineage (NCBI taxonomy): Eukaryota > Metazoa > Arthropoda > Insecta > Hemiptera > Aphididae > Cinara > Cinara cedri. The sequence continues at coordinate 502,927 of CABPRJ010001927.1, read as the reverse complement.
ACAAATTGTAATTGTACGATGCGCATGGCTAATGAACAATCTACCTTTTTACCGTAACCACTTTGTAATTGTTTTATCGTTATTTTTCTGTGAATTAAAAAACTATACTTATATGTAATATGTAATTGGGCTTTCCTGTAACGTTTTAAATAAATAAATAAATAATTAGTGCTCGGATTGTCTTCTGGTACAATCGTCTCGTTTTATTCGATGAACACGAATTAAAAGGAATATTATAATAATTAACTTTTTATTCGAAATCGGAATTTTTCAATAAATATTATTGTTATACGATGACGGTGGCAACGAGTGTTTTTGGAAAAAAAAAATATATATATATATATATATGTATAAAAACTTGTCAAAAAATCATTTTATCGTTCCGAAATGTGTATTATCATGATAAAATCGTTAAAAAGTTTGCGATAAAAATTAAAGAACACGACTTTACCAGAGTCCTGACAAATGTTTGATAAAGTTCGAAATACTTTAATAATGTTTTAAAATAGTATTGACCCGCATGCGCCGTCTCCGTCTGACAAACGTACGGAATAATACATTTTCGTTCAACGGGGATAACTTTTTACTGTATTAATTTTGATATCAGAGCAAATTTACCGATAAACCTAAAACTTGGAAGTATATATATTAAATAAATATATCAACAAAGAATTTATATATAAAAATAAAAAATAATAAATAAAAGAATAAAAGCGTCGCTTGGAGTATTACATGTGCATTATACGACCGGTTTCGAATTAAGAATTCATCATCAGGTAAATCACAGTCAAAATGTAAAGTCGCTTATGTATACAGTTTTTTATTTATATATTTATTTACGAGCATTAACCATTTTAATAATTTCGGGTCAACTTTATTAGTTAAAAGTATAAATATTATCTGTCGTGCAACCATATAGGAGTTATTCGATATTGTAATTTTCAAACAAGATACTATGAACATTCCGAACATTTTTAAATTGTAATAATACACACACCGTATTACGGATTAAAACATCGAATATTACCTTTAATAATAGATCAATTCAATCTAATAGAGAAACTGATCACTCAAAATTGTCCCCGCTAAACGGGTATTACGGTCTCTATAAAGGAGACACCACAGTAACACGTTTTGCTGTCTGATTAACTAACGGGCAATTATTTTTGTAGCTCAATAACTATACAACAAACGTATCGGAAAACCTCCCAATAGTGGACACATAGGAATAAACGATATCGTCTTTTAATTTGGCGAAATAATTTCTGTTTTAAGTCCGTTAGATTCCGAGTGCTGTTGAAATAACGCGAAAACGTACGGTTTTGCTACGATACCCGTGAGACAGACGTACGGAGACGGTAATTAATGTAACACGAGACGTTCTCTCCGTAGTTTGTCGAAATACAAGTCGAGTAAGTCAATAAAATCCGAATAATTTATAAACACGTATAGTTTTAACCATCAACGTGCATTATCATCAGATATACACGTGATGAGTCGCGCGACAGTGTTCACGGGACCGTCGAAACGGCGGTTTTTATTACTATTGTTATCATAATCGTTACGATGAGGGGGTGAGATGAGGAACGTACTATTAAGTTTTCGATAAACAAGTATATAATATAATATTATAATATCCACGCGAAATTCGAACGGTTATAACCGTTGATTACGTCCAATCAACTGCGTTTATAATCCATTCGGCAATCTGTATACATATATTATGTACCGCACACGGTAGGTTGAATTTTAATTAAATCATAATTATTGACGTTTCGAAATATCATATCAATTATAATCACACGTTTACGTAATAGTTGTCGTTATCACACAGTTCACTGTATTGTAAAATTAAACGACACTGTCGATCGTCGTCAGTTTGACGTGATGGGGGAGAGAAAAAAACCAATTATTTATTTAGTTTTTTTTTTTTTTTTCAGTAAAACTATTGTCGGAGGGAAACGACCCGAACGACGAGACCCGTACGCGAAAACCGTTTTGATAAAAAATATACGAATATAATAATAATAATTGTGCGTTCGGGAAGAATTCGACCCCTATATATTATATTTTTTATAGTGAACACATATATACAGGGTGAATATCTGCAGGATTCGGCAATTTCCTATAAGCAATTGTACGCAGGAAATCGTAGAATCCTGCAAATACACCCGGTATACTGCAGAGCTAGTCGTCTCGAGTTTAATAATGAAAATTATTCGACTTTGTTCGTGCAGATTATAATATAGTATAACGTCATATACGAACATAATTTCGAAAAGAAAAAAAAATAACCTCGACGCAATATAATATTCGAATAATTACAATTACACAACGATTCGGTCGTACGGAATAAATTGCATTATTCAAAGGAGAACCAAAGGATTATTATTGTATAATTTATAATATTACAAATAAAAATACTCATTACTACGCCGCGCCGTACGGCCGGGAAGAAAAATTAAAAAAAATTAATTTCGTATTCAGTGGTTTTTATTTATTCTCATTTTGCCCGGACATAGCGCTACGATCGAGATGACGGCTTTTTAGGGGAATAAAACGGTCGGAGACAAAAGTTTTATAACGAAACGTGCGGCAGCGTCAGATAACGACGCAATAATATAATACTTTAGAATATTTTTTGTTTTTTTTTTTTTTTTAATTAAGTGTTCGGTGCCGTTTATTTTATATACGTACACGCGGCGTTACTTCTTCTCCCGTTTAGGTCGTTTAATTTGCGAAAACGTCTAAATTGCATTCTGTTTCTCGGGCTTTCTTTTACTCCGCTCGCTCTCGCGGCGGCACTAGTGGCGGCGTGAAGGGCCGGAGACGGGTAGAGACTGCAGCACAAACAGCCGTGTGTAGTCGGTGCACGCGAATTTATATTATTTTATAAGACATCTGTGTACGTGTACGTGTATGTGTGTGTATGTGTGTGTGTATGTGTGTGTTCGGGGGAATAAAAGGGGAGGTGAGGGGTACGAGGCTCTTCGGCATTGTTGTTGTAATAGTAACAACAATAATAATAACAATAATAATCATTTCCCTTTTACGTAATTGGGTGCATCGCGGGTACTTACGGCGAGTGGATAACGACTTCATTACACATATTTCACGATCGTCGTATATACTCGTATTAATATTACAATACATACATAGACATCACATAGATGCGAGGGCGACGGATAGGAGAAGGTCCTTTATTGTAATATCCGTATATAACAATATATAAATATATATAGGTTCGTTTCACCGTTACGCCCGTCTGTGATATCATTATACACCCGAGCCCGGATTGAGAGGATCTTTTTCAAAAAATTAATTTCGTAAAAACGCGCGATCGTCTTAATCGTATAGCACACACTGCAGTGGTGTTTTTTTCGTCAAGAATCGTAGAACCGTATTTAATTAATATTGTGAACGCAGTTAACAACGGGTTATTAAAAATCGTCAAAAACCCCTTAAAAGACCGCGGAACAAGAACGCGAATCCGCGCATATTTTTTTCTTCCTTTTTGAAAAAAAAAAAAAAAAAAAACAAAAAAACCATTTATCTAACGGGTAAATCGATACGCGCGCGTATTATTACGTATCCCCGTCTACCCACACAATAATAAAACGCGTACTGTGTATACTATACGCAATGATATTATTATACTGTGTACACGATTTCTCAATACGATTTTAGATTACGCGCGCGATTTACGAAAATAAATTCAAAATTAAACGCCACGCGGCGTGACGCGGGGATTTTTGATTAAATTATCGATGTATATACGGAGAGAAAATAATATAATGCGAGTATATGTAGTAAATCGGGCGCGGTAATCCGTATAGGAAATCTCGACAAAAAAATTTTTGGGGGAGAAAAATCCGGATTACAAATATTGTACGTATGCGCGCGTATATACGGTACGCCGAAATCGATATTATTACCGTGTTGTACTATCACTATATTATTGTACATATAAAGAGAGAAAAAAAAATGAAGTAAAGGAGGAAGGCGGAAAAATATGTTTCATTTTTTTTTTATTTTTTTTCTATTATTATTAACGATAACGACGGCGGCGGCGTACCTATATACCTAACTAAGTATATTACAAACTGCATGATAAAAAAAAAAAAAATGTCCGTACAACATTATTGTAAATATGCGATATTCTACTATATGGTTATGGTGTGTACGATAGGGTAATACGCGAGCATTTTACTATACTGTTCGTTGTAGTTTTTTTTTTTTTTTTTTTTTTCAAAACCGACATTGTTCGTCACGTTTGTACGTGTACGTATAGCGCACGGCAAGACTGCGAAGCACTGTCATCGTGACCCGTGATGATGACACGGGCGCACGGATCTTTCGTGCGCGCGTATACTTAAAAACGTTTCCGAGCGATTTAGGTCGACCAGAGCGGCTAAGTGTAGCGGGGTGTGTGTGTGTGTGTGTGATAGTTGAGTGGCGGACTTTACCGCCCTTGTGTCGCCGGACGAAAAAAAAAGTTGTCATTGTCGCGGACGCGGCGGCGCCTACACCGCGCGTCCCGCCAACGAAATTACAAACTATCTATTTTTTTTTTTTTATTATTATTCATTATCGTATATATAACCCCCCTCCTCCCCCGTCGGACGGTACAAATAACGACGTAATTACAGCGTACCCCCCCCCCCCCAGAATAATATACATATAGAGGCGAACGTTTTCAAATATAATATATATATAGTGGCGACACGACAGTGTCACATAATATTCAATTCAATAATATCCGACGACGTGTGCATTCGGCTGAATGTATAATATTCTATTAACACTATAAGGGGGCGCGCGTTTACGAACCCCATCCGAGTTCGGCGCGCGAACGGTGCCCGTTGCGGTTTTTCATCGATCGGTACCCGTACAGGTTTTATGTTAACACTTATTAGGTTTCCTCGCAGGAGCCGAACATCGATGGCGACGGTGTTCGGACCGGAGAGCGGGCGATGTTTTGTACAGTTCCTGAAACCCTCGAAAACTGTTAAAATCGACTCGAATAAAGGGCGCCTGTCTAAATAACGCCGAAGAGAAAAAAAATCGGAAAAATCAATCGTCAAAATCGTCGTTCCGCGGATGAAACAACATCGTCTGTACACGTAAATTCTTGATAATATGTTAAAAAAAAAAAACAGACATATTACACACATCTCGGGCACGATACTGTTTTATAGTTAAGATATATAGGATAATTTAACGTATGTATACCAATGGGCGCCCGCAGGAAATTTAACAAGAGGGGGGGTATAACTATAATTAACTATAGTAATGACTTTTTTTTTATTTTACTTATCTACCCTCTTACCAAGACCAGTCAAATTATATTTTAACTGTAGTTAACTATATTAATTTTTAATTAATCAAATTGTATTTATTTGAAGGAGGCAAATTCTAGTGGAGAGGGGCTGTCGCATAATAAAATCAAACACCAATAAGTACTCGAAACAAAATTATGTTTGAAATTTGAAACCCGGAGGCAGGCACCCCCTTGCCCCCCTCCTCTGGGCGTTCATGTGTGTCACTGTATGCCACGGTAAACCGTTGCAAACGGAAAACGATTTCAAACGGAGTCGTACAATGCTACAGTCGTGTTTTTCTTCTTGTTACCGAATACAGAAATCAGAAAAAATCAACATAAGAAATTAGAGGACGAACTGTTGGAAAATGTTGATAAATGATTCAAATTAAGTACCATCGCGAATACCGGAAATACCGCACAATAGGTGAAAAATCGTGAGCATTTCTACTCAGCAAAAGAGTGTTTGTCGAATGCAAAAAAAAAAAAAAAGCACACATCTTAATCAATTTAATGGCTTTTTTTTGTATTGTACTCTGAATTTAATATAAACGCATTTTATACACAATATAATATTTAAATGGTTTTTTTTGTATTTTTTTTTTTTTTTTAGGTAGAATTTATATTTTTAGCGCGCCGCGGAAATATTTACCACTTCATTTCTAACGATTTTATTTTTTACCATTTCGGTTTGAAAAAAAACATGTAGAAACAGTATAATTGGTAATATAATACTGCGTTGATTCGAAAATACGCAAAACACGAGCAATTAATAAATGAAAATATTGTGTTAAACGGAATAATAAAATTAAAAAAAAAAACCCGCGCTGAATACTTAAAATTTTACATAGTTATAATATAATATGTAAATTTTATTAATTATTGGAACATTTTTTTTTCTGCATATACGCGTATATTTTGTATGTAAGCGATAAACGAAAAAAATTGAATTTATTTAGATTTAGTCCTTACGATAGTTTTTTTCATCCTCTTGAAATAAATTCAATTTTTATATTCCGACACGTGCGAAACGCGAGTACTCGGGTGCGGATTAACGTCCCCTATTCGAGAAACGAGCTGCAGACGCAAATACGCAATACTCTGATTGAACATTTATTATCGTTTTGGTTACCTTACCGGACAGAGGACGCGGTTTCCGCAATATACAATACCCAACCCTAGCCCGTGTTGTAACAATAAATAAATAATTATAATACTGTCGGGTCCGAATCAGACGATCGTATGCAGAGATCAAATATTATTTCGTCGAACCCCCCCAATTTCCCGCTTTATCTAAATCCGTCGTGGTTTTCGGTAGGTGTACACTTAGGAAACGCACTGTATGACTTCCTCGGAACAGTTTCGGATTTCGGATGACCAACAGTGGAAAACACTTGACAGAGAAATAGCATGTTTATAATCGTGTTATCGATATTATACATTTGTGATAGTATACGCGGTGGTGTATTTACGATTTCTTCCTGGAGGAGAGGGGGCGGCAACCCCCTTATTCGGTTTTTTCTATGGTTACATTTTTAGTCCTCCGCATTTTGTTTACCGAGTAAAGGTACTTCACAAAGCTGCGATAAACGATACGGCAACAATAATATTTGTTCGTGGTGTTTTTACGGCTCAATTTTGTCGTACCATTTCTTGCAGCAGCGGTTCGCTGTTTATTAAATAAAAAAAAAAAAAAAGGCATTTTGTTACAACTTCCGGTCAATTTTATCTAATAACGAAAATACATAAAACATCTAGGAGGACGCCAGAGCCAGACACTTTTAAGAACCTGTGCGTATAATGTAAAATAAGCTCGAACATTAAAAAAAAAAAAAAAGAGAAAACCAGCGGGAATGATATAACGCCCATATCAAAGGGCATTCCGCCGTTTGTGTCTGTGGCTCGTTTTGAGTATTGTGGATAACCGTTAATAACCGTCAACCCATAGTTATTATTATGTGTCTAGCCGCGTCTATTATTATTTGTAAACGGATACTTCACTGTCCGCACTGTCAACACTGCAGCGCACACAACGACATCGTATAATATTGTAAACAGTTTAATTAATTGATTAATTAGTGATATCGAGTGTGTTCGAGTGGCGAGTAACGTGCGTGCGTACATGCGCGAGTGCGTGATAATTATCAATGTAATTTACTGCCCGAAAAACAAAAGTGTGTTTACAATTTACGAGTGTGTGTACACGGTCATAACATCACGTGTGTGTGTGTGTGTGTGTGTCTATAAATTATAATACGATACACACACATATACGTATCGGGTAATTAATAATTGTTATTTACGGCGTCTGTTGGCTTGTCCGGCGATCGAAATAACGACGTGGGAACTTGCGTGCGGCCGAATAAAAACATAATAATACAGTTGACACGATGACGACGTTTAGAAGTACAATAATTCGAACCGATGGTTGGAGCGGATATTTATTCGCAATTATTAATAATGCGTCGATCGCGCGCGTTTTTGTCGGTCGGTTATGACCGGGGATCGGATATGGTAATAAAGCGTTGAAAAGTACCGAGACATGCGCTACAGTAAGATCAAAAATTAAAATTACAACAATCATCGAAATAAAATAAACGAAAAACTGTTTTTTTCCTTATTTCGTTTGTATATTAACTCGTATTAAAACGAGAGTTTTCCGGGGGGGGGGGATGGGAAACAATCTCAGTAAAACTATACAATGGCTTAATTCTTGAGTATTAAAAGTGACGTCAAGTAAAACGTATAATACACATATTATTCTAATAGTAAAACTACACATCTACGGTGTTTCGTTAAAAGGGCGTCTATTGAATTTCATTTTTTTTCAAGAAGCGAAAAAAAAACTGTTTTGAAAATTAAACAGCGAGACAGCAAGTTTTTTATGATGTTTATCGTGGAAAACAATACAATTACTCCTTGTAATCAACCCGCTTGTACATAAGGTACACATACATTGAATGCGTCCTTTTAACAAATCAGTGTTTGTTTAATTATATTCTAAAAGATAAGCCTGCATATTACGAATTAAATTTTTTGCGTTCAAATACGCCCTTTTACCGGTTTACGTTTCTAATTTCTCTGGTTTTTTGTGATACCAAAAACGTATTTTTCGATTTTTAGTGGTAAACGCCCTTTTAACGAAACACCGAAAAATCATCAAACATCGACGCGTATATTATGGTTTAGCCAAATTCAGGCCTTGGGGGCCCATCGCCGATTCCACTACGCCCGTGGTTACACACAAACGATGTTCTCCATTCCGTCTTCCCGCGTAGCTCGTAGTCTTTCCCGATTCGGTCGTTTCCTTCGGTATTCTCGTTTCCGGGTTTCCGCGCATCTCGCGTATATTAGTCGACCCTCTGTCCACCGAACGTGCCCGGCACAGCTTATCCTTCGGTTCTCGTAGAACTCCAATTATATATATTATCCGAATCATTAAACATTGCTCTCAGCTCTGCATTTGTCCTTTGTCCGTATACGTATACACGTATACAATTCTCCCGGCCGTTGTTTCTTTCGGGACCATATATTTTACGTAAGATTTCCCTTTCGAGTATTATTATTATTATTAATCTCTTTTCGTGCGACTTTGTTTGACGCTCACGCTACCCGCGCAGTGCTATAGGTCCGTAACGGGTACTTTATGTATTATACAAACTACTACGCGGGCCAACGGTATTACTGCGAGAAAACGAGCATATTTGTTTTTAAATTGAAAACAACTGCGCGGGCACGCGGATGAATTCAGTTTGTCGATTCGCCGTCGTCTACGCACAATTGCCGTACGCGGCAGCCGGCATACGCGTGCGTTTCAATAATCGAGTTTATTCGTCGCGGCCGGGTTTAACCGATTTTAATTTTCGAGCGAAAAACTAGCGTGCGTGGCGATTTAAAAACGCTCAGGTATATCGGTCGGTTAAAAAAAGTGAAATTTCGGAAATCGCCAAGTTGGCAATGTTCGCGGCTCACTCCGATCAGCGGTAACAATAACGGTAAAACCGCGGCGTCGGCACCGCATATTCGCCGTGTCGCGCGTCCGCGTGGCGGCGACGACAAAACGCCGTCTTGCACGATCGACAGTCCGGCGATGACGAACGCGTGATGAGAACGCGCGTCACTGCCGCGTAGCTATCACGCCCGAACCGCGGGATTGTCGCCGAATTCCGCCGCGTACACGACAATTCGATCCGGCGCGAACCGTTGTCGACGTTCCGGGTTTCGTCGTTTTCGAACGTGTTGCGCGGCCGCCGCGCCGGAACACCGAGAACACGTGGGGGTGGTCGCGCAACCGATTTTCCCCGGAACCCCGTCCATGCCGTCCGCTCGCGGCGACGATCGACGGCGGCGGTGGCTGGCGCTATGACATTACGGTGGCGAGGGCCTCGGTCGCCGCGCCACTATAACGGTATAAACGTGTAAAGACTTCGCGGAGGGACGCGCGCGCACAATAGGTCACGCGACATAAAAAAAAAAAAAATAAAAAATAAAAAAAAAAAAAACCGTGTACGTTTCCAGTGTCTCTGTATCGTGTTCGACGGTTCCGGAGGGGTGGTGGAGGGGAGAGGGTAGAGAGGGGAAAAACGACGAAGACAGAAAAAAAAGAAAAAAAAAAAACCAAGTCATATAATATTTAGTCGTCGGTCGTCGCGCAGGGTAATAATAAAAAACGGTTATTAATTTAGTTCGTCGGACCGAACGGATTCCGTAACAGGCGCATCGCGTATACGCGCGTAATGTACACGCGTCGCAACAATATAATAACATCGTGCACAGTATATACGTGTAATAACATAAACCGCGCGGCCCATCCGACCCTCCCCTACCCTCCCCCGGACAACGGGTTATAGGGCTCGTCGGCGAAAACTTTTCGGGGCTGTAAACACATTTCACCCGTCGTGAATCGCGACTGCGTACATGTGTATATATGTATGTATGTATGAGGGGTATACGGTTAATGCGTTTCGTCGTAATTCCAAAAGGGAAGCGTATTATTATTATTATTATTATTATTATGGCGCGGCGTGTATAATACAATATTGTATATTATACAATACAGCGCAGTCGTATAGCAACGATAATAATAATAATATTTCGGTATAACGTCAAAGACCGTGCGCATTGACGTAATAAAAGATCGGGCGGAAACGGATGACTCGAGGACGGGTCTCGGCGGCGTGTACGTACTGCCGTAATAAACACGATATATATTTTGATAGGCTCGGTCCTACGTACGAAATCTGTATCGGCCGACGTTATATTATTATTATTCGGGTACTTGACGACACTTGACACGCGAGCGGTTTACGTCACACGAACACGGGAATTTAATTTTTTTTTTAATATTTTTGCCGGAAAAGGTTTAATTTTTTTCGATAGTTTTCGATTGGTTCGGCCGGAAGAAGGGCTCGACGTTGTGTAGTGTTCGACACAGACGAATTAAATGTTTAAAATGCACACACGTGCATAATGTCTAGACCGAAAATTAAAGGGAAAACAAATACGATAAAATCATATGGAGGGAAAAAAAAAAAATGAAAAGGTTTTAGCCCTTCTTTTCTTCTCGCCAACGAGGTATAACATAAGTTCCAAAACGGTTACAACTCGTAGGTTTTTGGTAAAAACGATTTAGCGATTTAGGAATATATTCTGTATCGTAAGACGCGAATAGGTCTTTTTTTCTCTTAATTACACGATCGGAATCAATATAAATATGTTTCGGAAATAATAAGTGAGGGTTTGAAAAACAAATATTATGTAAGCCTACTTATTTACTATAATAATATTTTATACACGATTATTTTTTAGTAATATGTTAGAAAACATAAATACAAAAGCGACATTATAATATTACATTTTAAGGCCAAACTAATCGCATTTTGGATACGGGTTTTTTTTTCGGTCACAGGTGCGCGAGGTATATATTTCGCTGCATTATAATATCAGGTATGTTAGAACAGAACGATAAATCATTGGGATTCGAAAAACGATTGTGCTCGGAAAATGCAAACTGTTGCGTTTAGTGGTATTAAAAAAATAAAAAAAAAAATAAAAAAAAATTCATTTTCTGAGTGTAGCGAAGAAGGCGCTAGTTTTACTAATATGAGTTTTTTTTTCTTTTCAGAGAACACGTTTCGGGCAAGTTAAAATGATCCGATTTTCTCATGTAAGATACGGATTTTTCGCTCGGTACAGGCACTTTATTTGAAAAAAAAAAAATGGTTCCGAGATTCCGGATCGTAAAGTACAGAAAATTAAAGACAGTAAAATGGTTTAATAGTTGTCTAATACATGTCCCGCAACTCATAATTTTAAATTATGTATAGAGTGTTGTTGTTGTATAGTGTTCGAAAAAAAATTCTGAGCGCAGAGTATTATAAATAGTATTTTGTCCATTGTTTCTATGGTAACTCGAAATTAAAAAAAATATATACATATAATTCACAAGTTTTTCCCATCATTTATTGAGAAAAAAACAAGGAGAATAAAATAATTACCTTCCCAATACACCGACTAGATGAAAAATGCAACAAGAAAGTTCTTGTTGGTTCTTCAAAGTTTTTGATAAAATCCGGGAATTGAGAACGTGTGGGACAATTTCGTTTTTCGTATTGAGTTTTTGTGTCTGAAAAAGTTTTAGATTTTTTTCGTTTTGTCTTTTCACAAAACATTTTCATTTTCTGTTTGAAGCAAGATTTCCGATAGAAGTTGTTTACAGAAGAAAAAAAAACCCATTTGATTCATTCAGAATCTAAAAGGAAACATTTAAAAACGAGATACGTAATTAAATCTATCGCACTAAAAACCAACGCGGTATATAGATTTGTTTCCTCCTCCGGTAGAGATGACGTATAAGTAAGAAATACAATCGTGTATAAAATACATATATTTTTATAATTCGGTTCTGTATCTCGTGAGTAGGTATACGGACGTCGAGTGGTCTCCTTTTTTTCCTGATAAAAATGTCAATCCGGAAATGCGGGACCAAGACGAGCGGGCGGCGGCGGTATAGGCGAGGAATCGATCGGATATTAGGAAGACGCTTTTGATATAGAGGCCGTGCAGCGAGAAACGGGTCGGCGCTTTTACAGATGGCAGAGAGAGCTAACCGGTGACTTTAATTAAAACGCAATTTCTATACGTTTCGGTCCTAAATGCTGCCGCCGCTGTATAGGTGTGGCAGTGGGTGGCACAGAGGGGGACGATGTTTGTCGGTGTTGCTGAGAGCAAAAGCTATTTAACCTGGAAAAGGTCGTATTTCCTCGCCGCGGTCGCTGTCGTCGAAAATCGAAAATCGCGGAATGCGACGCCTATAAAGGAATTTATTTTATATACATATATCTACCTGTATATATACAGCCTACCTGTATATATATTTAGAATTAGAGAAGCGAAAAAAAAATAAATAAAAAAAAAAAAAGGCGGGTTTCTGCGGAACGAGAAAAAGCGCATTGTTATATACTAGCCGGGTTTTCGGATTTTTTTTTTGTTCTTTAAAGAAAACGAAAACGGCGCAGAATTGCGTGGCATATTATTATTATTTTGTATACATATATTTATTAATAACAATAATATATACGCGGGCGCACAGATGTGTCGCCCTTACACGAACGTCGCGCATAAATCATTTAGCGCAAAGGCAAAAGGACTCGTGGCACCACCGCTGCTCTCCGCCCGAATCCGCGCGGATTCAAATGCAGCGGCGTACGCTTTGTCGCAAACGGAAAATCGCTTTCCTCGGCGCACGCGGCACCGGGGGAAACGGCCGTGGCGATGCGGAGAAAAACGTCAAAGGCCGACGAGCACAATAATTTATGTGACACGCGCTCTGCCACCGCGGGCTCTCGCGCAACGACAAAAAGCGAATGTTACGATGTTACCGGCACGACATCGGTGGCCTCGTCGGTTTTGATTTTCGGCGATTTTTTAAAAATATTACCGTTCTGTATACAACACGCCCGTCGTACCCGGCCTCTATACTTTTGCTCGCGGTCAAACGCAGTTATCATGTAGGTGCATATTATGACCAATGGCGTACCCAGAAATTCTCAATCGGAGGGTATGTAGCAAATCGTCTTCTCTGCCCGACTCTGCTATACAGGAATTGCTAATTAAAAGAAAACCTGATCCTAAAAAGAAGTCAATTTCTAATCAATACATCTAACTTTTACTCGTATTTTCTCGGCATGCATTTCGAAATAAGATTATACAGATTTGTTTTTATTTTCAAGCCAACGTGGGGGGAGGAGGGATATAAATCCTAACCTCCCTCCCCTCCTCGCGCACGCCACTGTACATGACGACGTTGACTGTTCGCGTTGCGCGTCAGCCGATTACCGACAGTGATTTTATCAAAATGCACGTTCCAGCCGTTTTATAGGTACAGGTGATAAACGAGACGCGATAAAAATATAGGCGGTCGAGAATCGGGCCACAAATGTGTAACACAAAAATGTATATATATTTTTTTTTTTTCAATAAATATAAAATCAGTCAAATTATTATTAATGTTTTTCTCATACACGATTATAGTTATTACATAAAACAAGTCATAAGTACATTTTTTTCTCCATATTTTCCATTTTTTTTTTTTTTAAACTAATGTGATACAGACTTTACAAACTCAAATCTGGTGTTGCTTCGCATTCTTCGTATTTTTTAATTTCATTACGAATATATAATTCTGTCGAATTAAAGTTCGTTTTCTCGCATTTAGTGTACCTATATTTCTAATTTTAATATAAACGTCGCCTTGAACTTCTATAATTCCATATCGCTTACTATTGGACAATTTATTGCCTTTTGCCAAATCTAAAATGTATTAAAATATAGTGGCTCAATTACAAGATTCAAAACAATAAAGAATCGTTTAAAATGGTGGACCAATCACCGGGTCTACCTGTTGGCGTACCTGTTACCTGATAAATGTATCATTTCAATGATCCAATTACCGTATACCTTTTTGAAAAAAAGGTTCATTGTGGCCCAATTCCCGGAATATGTTTTACGGAAATAATTGAGCGGAAAATAATTTTATAAGCGGATAAATTAACGGAGAATAAATTAGCCGTTTAAGCGATTATGAACAACAATCTTCTCGTTTGGATAATGTTAGAAAGTCAAATGTTATGCTTAGGTTTTCGACAAATCGATCGATTGAAACCCATCGATCTAATAATGAGTTAATAATAATGAGTTCGATATGTACGATTTTCCATCATAAATTAACGCGTCCTGCAATAAACAATAGGTTAAAATTATTAAAATTTTAATAACTATTTAACGAATTCTGGAACATTATTTTCGAAATTACAAATTTGTACAGATTATAATTTTAATTTCCGTTGTCAAGTTACTTTTTTTATAATATAATATATATTACAATAGATCTCCCAGTCGAATTTATTATTTTCCGGTTTTCGAATAGTATATAATATGATACATTGTTATAATTCAATATCGACGGAAAGGCATACGTATCTGCGGATACCGTAGAGCAATAATACCGCCCGTAGAGTATATATATTATATGATATTAGAGAAATGTCGGCGCGAAGTCGTTTTACAGAAGAAATCGTGCGCGAATACGGACATTTTTATAAATATTTGACTACTATATATAATATACCGGATTCTCGTAAACTCGTATAACGTTTATCGGAAAAATCGACTCGAAAGAAAACACCGTCGGTACAGGATGTACACATGTATAGGTACGTACTATAAAAACGTTCTGTTGCTATCGCAGCAAAAAGTAAATATTGCGTGTGTATATATATTTATACGTATACTGCAGGTTATTATTATAGTGCTCGCGATAAAACCATTACTCTGTTCCTTGTTATTTGATCGCGGGGAAAACTCGACGCATTGACCTTTGCGTATACCTACCGTCTACCACCGCAAAGCCGTTCTACTTTTTAATAATTCTTAACAACAATAATTATTGCCCCCGTATACGGGGAGATCTTCCGAATTTAACGCTAGGGTCGGGTCAAATTCTTCACAAAATACTCTGATTTAGATTCGGAAAATTCTGATTACAATCCTGAAAATAAAATTTTTAAATTTTGATATTTATTTATTATTTTCGAAAATGTAACGTTCTCCTTTATTTCGGGGGTTGAAATTTCGAATTTCCGGCAGACCGTTGACGATGTATTTTACTTTTAAATTTGAACGGGAGGAAGAACAACGGAGCGTCACTATACTATCCTACGACCCAAGCTTAATAAAAAAGGAAAATCTCGCGTTAACGGGTCGATAGGAAATTAAAAACTTCGACACACCGAAACGTATTCAAACTGGAACTCCATTTATTTACGAAATTATGATTGCTATTTGAAAACGAAAAGTGGGTGGTGGTTACGCCCTAAAAAATAAGGGTGACGAAACTGAGTTTTTGTTTTATGGGTAATGGCATTTTTAAAATGCCCACTAATATATTTTTTTCTCGGTCTATTTCAAACTTCTTCACGTCCCTTTACATTGTACCTCAGCTTTCACCGTTTCCGCATAGTTTTCATCTTTCATCTCGAACACTCTAGCAATCGTATTGCCTCTGTCTTTCTGCAGAGCGGTCACGTTTCTGAATCGTAAACAGTTGCGCCATTGAACCACAGGATATCAAAGCAATGTACATTTAGCCTTTACAAATTTCGGAAACAGCTTTTAAACTAGAGATTTTTAATCATTGATATTTAAAAATCAATTTTACTCTCGACATTTCCGAATAAATAATCGTCGTACCTATCATAATGAAAAAAAAAAAAAACCAAAACCATCCTGTATAACGTATTATGTTACCATATTATTATTATCGAAAGAAAAGAAAAAGTTTTGACGCAGCTATTTTTTTTTCTACTTACCATTAACAAACGATTAAAAGTCAATATTATGTACTCATCGATTTAATGAAACAACGAATATACAACAATTACTTATTAAATAAAAATAATAACTATACGTACTCAATTTTTTATGTTGTTTATTTTTTCAACGAGCACTTTTAATTGGGTATTTGCTGCAATACATATACAATAATAACAATACGATTATACCATTTTTTTTTTTTTTTTTTTAATGGACGTACCTACATTAAACAATAAAAGTACAAACTTTTATAAATCCAAATCGAGGTTTGCATTTTGGAAATACGTCATAAAGAACGTTTTGCAGAAAGTACAAAAAGTATACACGATTCTAATTAATTCTTCAAAAAACTCAATAAAAAACTTTTAAAGCATTCGGCACGACAATAATAATCCCGTAATGTTAGTTCTGCTCGTATACGTGTACCTCCTACTGTTATAATATTACTTGTAATGAGAGTAGGTAATTGGAAACAAAAAAAACTTCGAAAAGACAAGAGGACGTCATCGCGAACGTTTTCAAACACGAAAGCGTTTCCGTGATGGCCGAAAAATCGTTCTATCATGAAAATATAACTTACGGCGAAAGTTAAAGAATAAGACGATTATTTATATGGAACGACATGTCCGTTTAGTTAATAAAAAAAAAAAAAAACAAACAAAGTTTTTCGAATGGACAAAAAAAAAAAAAAACAACTGATTTTTGCTATCGATTTGTTATTTAAAAGCGATACGCCACGTTCGTCGACTGATTCAGCGTTGTCGTCTGTAATTTTCATTCTGATATCACATTTTCACACGGTATTTTTTTTTTTTCCGTTTTATACGCGAGCATATTTCCATGAAAACCGCACGATTACACTTCCGCCACGAATACTGACGGTAAGGATCCGGGACACGTATTTGCATATCCTATATCCGAACAGTGGCGTAAGCGGTACACGTATATACGCAACCCGTCGTGGTTTGGTCAACGGCGCTTAGGTTTTTAGGTTTAAACGCGCGCCGCCGACTTCGATCATCGGAGCGTTTATCGAATTCGGACCAACAGGTAGGCTGACGTTTCGTTGAATTTCCTATACGCCCGTACATCCGACTAGATTACGTTTCCGAACTCGGAGCGAGGGGTAAACACGCGTCGCATTTAAAACCGTTTTGAAACGTAAGCGAATGCGAATATTGTTCCCGAGACGATAAAATCGCGTCGTCGCTGTGAACAGATTTCGGTTAAAATCGATAGTGATATCATAATATACGAACGGGCGCGACGACCGAAGTTTGCCGGATGATAAAAAAAAAAAAAGAAAAAAAAAGAAAAAAAGATTTCGCATTCGAACGACGGCGCGGCGCGGGGCGTCGTCGTCGTGATGTGCATAGTCGACATTTTCATTTTCGCCCGGTCTGACAATTATTATTATTAGTATTATTATATTTGCGAAAAGGCTAATAATGCGGATACCGCGTCAAAGTAAACGTTACACAGCGGAGTGGGCATACCGGATGACGACGGTATATCGTCTCGGAAAGGTATAGGTATGTTTTTCGAGTTCGACATCACAAAAGGAGCACATCATCATCACTGTATGTATATATATACGTATATACCGACCTACACCGACCTGCGTCTTCTATCGTCTATACCCTATCGCCTATATATATAATACACGAGTAGGTATATAATGTAATATACATGGTATAGGAAACGGGGACGGGCAATCGAATTATATATACGTACCCGAGGGACGGGAACAAATTTGCATGGCTTTGATCCGTATTCCACATTCTAAACACGTACCTATACGCTCCGCAAACTTTGGCCCCTCGACCGAGGAGGTTAATGATTTTGGCACGAGAACATCACGCGCGATTGTAATTTTTATTTATTTACCTTCTTTCTATCGCGGGGGGTTTTTTTCCCCCCGCTCTTTATTTTTCTCTCTCTCTCTTTTTTTTTTTCGGCCCGTCCTCTACCTTCGTACCTACCTTACGCGCATCACGCCGAATTCGATTTCCCGGAGACTTTATATTTTCGCGAGTATATATAAACAAGACGAACTACCATACTCTTGTATATATCTATGTTTATAGGGTGTCGTAAATCAAAAGGATCAGTTTGATACCCCCAAAAAAAAAAAAAAAAAATAAAAAAAAAACAATGGGGAAAAAATTTCCCACACACCACCGCCGCCGCATGATTTATACAAGCTACGGCGCGCGTATACGATTTCAGGGATCGCGCCTCCCTCCCCTCTCCCGTTACTTATTTATCGTATTTTAACCGACACCCGACGTCTTAGCAAAATGCTCCGTCCGTGTTGCTTATTTTTCCTTTTTTTTTTGTATTTCATATAAAGTTAAAGAAATAACCGCGAGAAAGACGTGCCCCGAAATGACGGTCTATTATTCATCGTCGTCGCGGTTCCCTCCGAATCGTCGAGGGGTACATTTTTGTTTCCCCGGCGAACACGTGCTCTGCTAGATTCGAGTACCTATCCACCCTACAAACGCATTTTTTTTTTTTCGTATCGTATCATATCAAGTTTCAAAAAGATCTTAAGAGACATTATGACAATAATGCACGTTATTAGACGTTACGTTTATATTTCGTCTTTATACGCAGAGTATTTTTTTTTCCGTTGAGATTTTAATACAATACGAATAATTTCGGACGAGACAAAGAGAAATAAATCTCGTATACCCGCGAAATATTACACACGTGCGGAGCGTGATTAAGGTTAAAGACAATAATAATAATAATAACACGACTATTGAATTTATTCTCGTTGAATAATTTAGAAATAACTCGCTCAAAGAAAAAGTTTTGCGCGTATGTTGAAATTCACACACGTAAGATGGTTTTTTTTTCTTCCTCCAAACGCGAGGGCGGTTTATAATAATATTCTAACGTTTCAAAACAGTGTACTGCAGTATAGTGTCGTTCATCACATCAGATGATATCCCCGGGCACAACATTGCGCACTTTTAAAAGACGGTAGCGGTGGCGGTGGCGGTATACCTGCGGAAAATATAAATCATTTTTGAAGGACATTTATTTCAACAAACGTTATAAATTTTATATAAAATATTATAAACATAATAAATCTTATAAAATACGCACGGCTAGGCTAGACGTATATTTTTTCTCTTTTTTTTTTCTCTGAAATTTTCATACAACTACCCGTGCAGGACGAGTTTACCGTTTGGAGACAAATCGGACGATATTATAAAATACGTCGTACTTTAATGTGATCCCGGTATATTATTATAATATTTTTTGTAATATATTTCCGATAAAACCTATGTATTGGCTACGTATTTGTATTTTTCAAATTTTATTCGAAAACTCATATCGTCGCAGTCTACTATCATATGTGTATCTTTTACCTGCTACTAGTGTGCACTTCTGAAACGGCTCGTCCTTCCGGGTCAATAATAGACGGATTGAAGAGCGATACAAAAATCTGGTCGAATTTTAATATGGATTTTAGCAATAATACCTAATTTGAATTGTTGTTGTTGAAGAATGGGGAGGAGGTGGTTCTTGGATTTCGAACATCTTTAGACCCTCACATCACCTCACGATACTATTGGGAGATGCAATTTAGTATACGCACAGTAACGTTAGTATCAAGAATTTGTCTTTTGTGGAGGTCTTAACTTTCAACGTCCCTATACCACATAATACCGTAAGTAATTGTGTCGTATTAGCTATAGTAATATTGTATGGTATTATTGTTGTACTCGTATATTCGGCACAAGCGAAGAAGGATTTCAGAACAAAAACCATTTACTGACCGCTAATAGTGTGACAAAAAAAAGTTTCTAAATGAGTATGTCACGTGGAGTTAACTATATGCTCTATATGGCTGCGAAACTTGGGAATTCGATACAGAAGAGAAAACAAAACTGGAAACTTTAGAAATGTAGCGTTATCGAAAAGTGATAAAGATTGAATAAATATAGAAGAAATAAAAAACGAAGAAATACCGGACAGAGTATAGGAAAAACGAGAACTTTGACAGAGTGTAAAAGTCAGAAGGGTCATGATAGCTTAACGAACCGCGTCTTAGAAGATGGCGAAGACGATTATATCGGAAGAGGAAGACCGACGATGGAGTCCATGAAAACAAATCATGACGGGCATGAAGATACGAGGAGTTATGCAAGAGAAGCATAGCGAACTGCCACGGTGTAAACCAATCAAACGATCGAGGACGAGAAGAAGAAGAGTATAATATCCGATTATATATTATTGTTTTACAAAGAATATGTCTACAATACAAAATAATATACGGGGGTGTGGGGGGGAGCGCAGGAAATTCGATCCTATACAGCGACTGAGTTCATTTATAGTCATCGCTCACTGAAGGTGAGTAGGGTATATATTTATTTTTTTGGTTGGTTTTTTCTTACCGCGCGTGTAGCCCGAAATTGTTCGACCAAAACGCAGACGATAATAACATAGAGGAACGCCGAGGCTGATTTACGTGCGCGTTACACAAAGAAGACGTTACGTGTGTTATTCGTAGTGTGTAAATACTCCCGAGCAACAGCCGAGTAACATGATATACGAATATTTACAATTTCTCAGCCACAATGAACTATTCGGTTCTCGGCTCGACGACGACGGTTAGGTGTACGCTGCAGTCGTGTACACGTTTCAGGCTATTATTGTGTACCGTACACATTTTAAGATTTAAGCTAACCGAGAAATATTATCTCCCCCCCCCCTACACACGTACATCGCATTATATTAATAAATAACAAACGTTATCATAAACGATAGCTGTATAAGCTGTAGAGCACGATGTTCCGTCGTAATAAGCGTTTGCGCGATTATATTATATTATCGTTTTATTCGACGAGTTTTAATACGATATCAGTAAATGTACGACGATCATACACTGCAGATAACTGTAAAAATGCGTAGGTACGGCACTGGCACAAATAGTGAAAGAGAGGGGGGAGCTAATGACTTTTTTTTTTTTTTTACTCTTACCTTCTTCTTCACAACTCACGATATATTCCGACGTATTATATGTGACGAAAGCATTAATTTTCAGGGGCTATAGCAATTCTAGGTAGGCTAAGCCCCATATTCTCTCTTATTTGCTCCTATGATGTAAGTACTTGTTAAAGGGTCTCTATACAACGACATTTCGTCATGACATCTCTGTCCCGTCTCCGGTGCAGCGACAAAAACGTGGTCGACGCATTTCAACGGTGGCGACCACTGTCCGGTCGAACAAAGGGATATTTTTTTATTATTATGCGTTTTACCATGCGCAACCTAATAACTTAACCATGCGCTTTAACCTATGTGTTGATCGAATGATTTGTGTTTCGATATTTTCATTTTTTATTTTTATCGTGTTAAAATGAACGGTTTTAATTCAACTCGTCGCCTCTTTTGATAGCAATATACCATTTAAACCTTTATTGAGAAATTAAAATATTAAACAAAAATATTGTTTGTAGCTGACATTTTTCGATTTTGCAATCGGGCGTGATTAATATCTATACTTTAATTGAAAAATAACCAACAAATCATACGGGGCTGAATTACCTAAATTGTTGTCGGATTGTCGATTGTAGTAATTATTATATCCATACGCCCGTTGATATTATTTAAATATACGATATTGTTTCGACAGAGTAAAACAAACTGCATATCAGACATCGATTGCGTTTTCAACTGTATACCATATTATAAAATATACGTAGGTACTCGTACGTTATTTAGTTATCCTATAGTTAAATCGCCACCGGAAACATAAAAAGTACGCGAAACCGCGTTTTTCAATTTAAAACGGATTATTATGTTGTAGAATATGTTTTATAATTGAAAATAATATTTCGAACATCGATTGACTAGGTATGGTAAAATACATGATTATAATTCTCGCGATTTTATATCATATTATATAAAATAAGTTTAATAATGCATATTTGGTTTGGTTCTTTTTTTAACCAATAGGCAACAGTGGGTAAAATTATCTGGTGTTAAGTCAAACACGTTTTCGTCAACGTCTGGGGTACCCCAAAGTGGACATTTATCACAGATTTTATTTTTATTATTTGTCAATAGCGTACGTATTGATTTGTTTTTTGTAGTTTATTATGTTTTGCAGATGGCATGAAGCTTTTAATGGAAATAAATTCAGCCGATGATTGTGTAAATCTACAAATTAGCCTTAATTGTTTTGTTCATTGGTGTTCTAAAATAGGTCTTAAAGTCAATGCTTTTAAATATCAAGTCATGTCGTTCACTCGTTCTCGTATTATATTTCAGGTGTAAAAACCGTACGAGTTATTGATAGTGTAGTTGATTTAGGTATTAAATTGTTTAGAACCCTTAATCCAAATCGTCAAGTTTCAATGATCTCCAGTAGAGCGTTTAAAGTTTTAGGATTCATAAGGACGTTGGTTAGTTGTATGTTGTATTAATATTTGTACTTTTGTAATTTATATTTATTATAAAATAATGTCTAAGTAATATCTATAAAGTACTTTTATATTCGTTGTACTGTTACTATTATGTAAACCTGTATATTTATAAAAAAAAAATAAAAAAACAAAAATGAAATAAATTTTATACTAGTATTTTTTTATATTAGAATGTGGAATGGACACGAAATTCGATACGATCAGGTCCTCATAGTTCGGAACTAAGAAAAAAAAAACCCGTTCTTTACAATAAACGGACCAAGTTATTTTTATAATTATTAATTAAAGCGCTCGTTTTGAGCGAAAATTCGCCAATAATCGTTGCGGATATGGTTAGGTTATGGTTTGAAAAATTACGGGTAAATAAACACGAAAAATGATTCATATATTTTGTTATCGTATGACGATGAAACATATATATTACATAAATATTAAGTATATAATATATTATTTTAGCTCGTAAATATTAGATTATTGATTTACGTATTCGAGACGGGTACTATAATAATTAATTCACTGCACATTTTACTCAAATTAAAATGGTCGAATTACATTTGGGTTAAGAAAAAAAAAAAAAGGTTATTTTCTGAGATAATTTAACAAGTACGAAATTCGCGCTTTTAAATAATTAATACAAGTCGAATTACATTTGGGTTAAGAAAAAAAAAAAAAAAAAAAAAACGTTGTAAGTGAGAGGTTCGAAAAAAATAAGTTTCGTAAATTTTCCCGTTTTTTCTTATGTTTTCCAATGAATTCCTGTAGGCAGTACCACCTCGATCCAATTTCCTTACAGAAAAGGTGGTACACTTGAAAAACGGAACGAAATTTACGGTAGAATAGTCGGTCACGGAAAGGAGGGGGGGGGGAGGGAAAGAGAGAGAAACATCCCCGTGAAACCAATACAACAGAATCCTTCGCTCCGTTCGGGATCTAAAAGAAAAACGTATTTCGAACCGCGCCGACGATTGAACCGCGAGCGAGAAGGGAAATCGGTAACGCCGGAACGTTCGAATCGAGTTTGCATTCAAACGTTTTCGCCGAAATACCCCCGGTTTCGACCGAGCCGCCGAGCGCTACCGTATCACCGTACCCCGCGGCCGCGGTGAGCTCCGCGTCTTTTCGATACGTTTTCTCGCGTCTTCTAACGGGGAAAACGTATTCACGCGGCGCGTCCGTCCGAAATCGGCCGCGGGCGGGCCCGAAACGGAAAAACTCCCGGGAAAACGGTACGCGCACACACGCGCGCGTAAACAATTCGAAAGTGCGTATGCGAGTAGCGGAAGAAAGCGACTCTGCATATACATACGTGTACATACGGCGGCGGCGGCGGCGGCGGCAGCGTCGAGGAAACGGGGCAGACGCGCGCGCCTCTTAACGACTGCGTATATATACGACGGGGGTCCTTCGCCCCGTGAGGTCTTCGGCTAATGCCAATTATCCCGCCCGGGAGGGGCGAACAGCGGCGGCGCACGACGATAAATTTGCCGGCGAAAATGCGGCGAATAAAAACGACAAAACCCCGTTATCGGTTTTCTATAAACCGCGGTCGTGGTATACGCGGTCGTCGGCCCGGCCGATGGACGCCAATTATTTATTACGCGGGCGCGAAATTATTAATTCGGCACGAGTATTATTATTATTATTATTATTATTATTACCGGCGTACACCGCGTCGCCGTAGGTACATGCGCCGGAAACGGCGCCGGTGACGCGTATCGTGAACGGCGGGAACGGGGTGAAAACTAACAAATTGAAAAATCGTTATAACGATGTATAGGCAGTAACAGTGTATGGAAATAAAAAAAAAATGCAAACGATTTATCCGTTTAAATTGAAAACGATGTCGCGAAAACGCAGCGTAATTGCGACTTTCGGCGTTACGGTAGTATACGCGAGACGGAAATATTTCCAGTCGAAAAAAAAAAAAAACCCCGTCAAAATCGACGGACACTCGTACGTGTAGTACTGCAGCAGGAACCGTCGAAATGAATATTGAAATTTACAATAAAAAAAAAAAAGAAATAATAACGAACCCGTTTTTTAGCGACAGCCTACGCGCGATAATTGTTTTTCCGGCACACACACGCCATAGTACACCTACTGACGTATCCGTACGGGGTTTTTTTTGTTTTTTATCAGTTTCCGACGCTTGTGTTGTTTTAATCGTCGTCGATACAGCGCGTTATCGGACGGAGGCGGTGTTTGAAAACATTTAAGAACGAAATTAATAGCCGTAAAAAAAAAAAATAAAAAAAAAAAACGTTAACAAATATGTTATATAATATGCGACCCACGCGTACGGGACGATATTATCGTAATTCTCGAACGTTATGCAAATTCGACAAATATAATAATGATATTCCTTTAAGGAAAAAAACAAAAAATTAATAATAATAATAAATTATTCGAATTCCGGCGGCGTCGATTTAAAACCCGACCCGCCGTCGCGTTGTATTATTCTCGCGGTAAACGCCTACACGCGTATATGCCGAGGCGTTATTATAATGGAATCCCGGTAATATATTTTTTAAATAATAATAACAAAAGTGTATATCTATATAAACGTGTATGTTCGGTAAAAAAAAATTTAAAAAATACCAGGAAAAAAACAGAAATAAAACCGCGATGGAATAATTGAAAGTCTGAAGCGTATATTATATACAGAGTTCTGCGCGTGTCACCGTCGTCGCATTGCTTTCCTCCGAGTACGATCGATACTATAATTATTATTATATTTTGTCCCGCGGTTTTAGCCTCTTAAAATCCTGACGTATAAAATAACCCGAAGGGTATGCGGGTAAAACGAAAAAAAAAAAAAGAATGGTCACTCATTTTTTCCAAAATCGATATCGAACGATAATTCGTATACCATATCATTCTATCTTTTACGCTATCGAATCAGCGAAATTAAGTTTCGGAGAAAGGGGGGAGGGGGGTAAGCCGACCGATACTGAGAAAACGGGAAAGAACCTGACAAGTGTTGGGTTGATGCGTGCCGCTATAGTCGCGGTCAACATGTCAATATGATATTATAATACCTACGACATTATTGTAATGCGGTCACTATACATTTAAAAGTTAAACATTTAACTCGTTCCGAACTTTGTAAGAAAAAAAAAAACTGTATTTTTATCTGTACCCTTTTTCTCGGTTTTTCGTCGGGACACGGTCGGCTTGACCGCGATATTTGATCCCCACCTTTCCCCGAGGTAAAATCTCGCAAATAAATTATACTCCCCGAAGCAATTTCACAAATGGATATATTTTATAAGTACTCCCCGCAGTCGGTAAAAGTTCACTAGAGAAATCCGACAGGGGATAAAATTACACGGAAGAGAAGGGAGGGGCGAAATGTCACAAGTGATTACTGACCCGATCCTCCTCTGTCGATAAAAAAAAAAAAAAATGTCACGGGGCCGATAATTGGTGGCAAAGTGCGGTATACGTAGTAAACGCCGTTCGTTCAATCACGAACAGAACAATATTTAATACACTGACAGCCAGTGGCGGATTTAAGGGCATCTCGTTAACCAAACGTCTGAGGGTTGAAACAAATAATCAAAAATCAGTACGACAATCTGGAAGCGTTTCAAGGGACCGGGAGTTCATATTTTCCAAACGCACGTCAACGTTTACCTATTCTGGGAGCGTTAAATGTCACAACGTTCAGAAGTGACGCGTCTTTTTCAACTACGAAATGGATTAAATCTTGGAGAACGACGACGACGACGGGAGAAAATCGTTCGAACGGGCGAGTAGATTAGATATCCGTAGTGAGGTTATTGTAAAACCGGAAGATGTTATAGATCCGTTCGCTTCAAACGCGCTTCTAGACGTTTACAACTGTTGTAATATTCTCATTGATATAATTTTTGATTTTTGATCCACCGTTAACTGGACGTCAAACGTGCGTTTGTTATTACCGTTTTACGATACACCGAGTTAAAACACGTTTACGCAGACCGCACAGAACTCGTTTAGTTTTCGTTTTAGAGTATAAGCGCCTATTATGAAATCGATAGAGAACACGACATTTCGGAGAGCAAGATGTTGCGTTTTTTCCATTTTGTCTGAATATAACAGTTGATTCGCCGTTTATAAATAACGAATTTTTGACATTTTTTAATTTGCGAAAATTTTTGAAAAAAAAAAACGCAGCGTCTTGCCCTCCGGAATATTGTTCTATTATGTTACGAGTTTTTCGGTTTTATATTTTCACGGGCAACGCGAGAACAAAATAATATATTGTAAAATCGTGTGCGAACGGTGTATATACGTATACAGGTACGGAAATCTAATTCAATAATTTCGCGCGCTTGGTGAAAAATGAACTGCGGTCGACGCTACGGGAGAAAAAGATGAAAAAAAAAGCGAAAACGTTTGGCTGTCGCTTCGGCTAGCGCGTATAATTTTACAACGTCTCCCGATATCGAACCGTGCGGAAGTACGTACGAAAATAACCGCACAGAATAACGCGAAAGACCAGCGACACTCGAAAAATATTACCGACCCATTTTGTTCGAGCGTCTTTTGAAAAAAAAAAAACCAAAATTACAGTATAATAATAAAACGAATATTTATTCGCGCGCGTATACAGGGTGTCTTACAGTGTTATCCGGCGGCTAATAACACTGTCAATATTCATTTTTTTATTTTTAAAAAACAATATTTCAATCGGGTTTTGTGAGAGGGGGACACGTGGGCACAGATAACTAGGGAAAAATAAAAAAAATGTATTTTCATCCCGTAATCACCGAAAAAATTAAACTTTTTAAATCGTTCAAAACATCCATTTTGTAAAAGATTTTATTCTGAAAATTGTAAACCTTAATAATGGCGGCTTTAACGTACAGAAACCAGGCGTGAAAACAATAAATATTACGATGTTCGTCAGAAGTTAAGGAATCACCGTACTGACTGTTATTCTTTGTCAGATAACGTGCTATTCTGTAAGACACTCTGTATAATCTATGATGTACGCAGCTATTTCGAATTATATGTATATTGTATATTATACGATACGCTTCGCGTTTATACGACTGTAAAATATTCATAACATAAAATATCGATTGTTTAATTGTATTAAATATTAAAAACAGCCGACGATTCGCCGTTAAAAAAAAATCCACACTATATATTGTATGGTAATATGTAAAGTATATACGTCCTGTGTTTTTAATGGAGAATTCGACGAGCTATTTATATTGAAATAAAAAAAAAAATACAAAATACAAAAAATACAAATACAAATAAATAAATAATACTAAGGCTAATAAATTATTCGGCGATTAAATGCGCGTTCAACGGAGGAGAGGAGGAGGGGTGGTCGGAAAATACTCAACGGTATAAAAGAAAGTGTAGGTACAATATTTTATAATTCGTTTTTTTATTTTTCCCCCGAATCGTTATATATTTACCTAATAATTTATGAAATTGTTAAAATCGAGAGAGAGAAAAAAAATTAAATATTCTATTCGGATCGGATTTCAAAATCGCGCGGGCACGCAACTCTTTACTGAGTATGTTGCAATTATTTATCGAATATCTCGTATTCATCTTCCCCTCCCTCCCCCCCCCCGGTTAACCGACAGCAGTGACGGATCTGTGTTAACAATGTTACCCCACTGCTGCGGTAGCCGTCGTTTATTATAGATAAATATGCGTACGGATGCGTTGGAAACGGAAAATAAGGGGCGTGCAGGATCGCCCCGCTACACCCGCTTATACGATCCGATAACAGTACAATACAATCCGGACTACTATTCGGGCCAGGATCGCGGGTTCCCGTCGTCCGGAAGCTCGTTCGCCGAACATCCGCGGCCCGGCTCCGAGAGCGCACCAACTACTATGCAGACCGAGACGTTGTAGTTTGTTCGATTATAATTATTATATTGGAATCTGTATCAACGGCCGCGTCCCAGGTGAAAAAAAAAAAAAAAAAAAACTTTACCGGTCCATTCATCATGGTTACCGTTGTCTATGCAATTTGCGTGGGTAGGTGTGTGAAAACGAAACGGTCGATATAATTTCCGTAAAAAAACGTTATCAATATTATATTGCGCGTCTTCCGGTACCACCCGGCACACGTTTTATTTTCTTTCAGAGCCATACCTACTCTCACCCAATATTTGTTCGGTTACTCGTCGACGGCGATTATCGGGTTAAACGAGTGCAGTTTTCCGGGTGACTCGGTGCACACCTTAATTATTGTCGCGTATCGATTGACGGTACCACTCTTTTTTTTTTCATATTTTTTTTTTTTTTTTCTAATAATATTATACACCTGTAATGGATAAATACACGCGAGTGTTTCGTATTACCTGTCGCCCGCGTTCACACAATATTTACGTACCCGCCGACGATATTCAAATACAATAATCACGCTTCCCGATAACGTATATTATGTACGGTTCGAACAACAATAATCGTATACACACCTGAAATCAAAAAAAAAAAAAAAATAAATAAATAAATATTATAATCGTTTTATAGATAATAATAAATATGAATAATATTTCACTATTATTATTGCAATTCATTGCGATTTAAATACCGTGAAATTTTATATTATAATAAGCGTTGATCGATCGCTGTCATGCCATCGCATACCGATGTTCAATATCTACGGTGGTCCTTATTTTTGACCGTGTACAATGTACAATGCACCCAACCAAGAATTCCGAGCCAGCGAATTCAAACATTTGACACAGTTATTTTCAACACCCATGTAGGTTAAAGGATCGCCCAAATAAATACTTTATGCATACTATATGCACCGTGTCACTGCAGTTGTAAACGGGAACTTCGGAATGTCAATTCATTGCGAACGAAAAACGAATCCGAGCGAAATTAAACGCGTCTTGGCCTAAATAGGAAAATTAATTTGCCAACGCGCGTTTTTTTCCTAATCATCGAGAAAACTATACAAAAGACAAACAAATAATGACTTCCCGACCCGCAAAAACAGACACGCACGAAAAGCCCTTTCGCTATACGTTCGCAGACAAAGCCAATTGGGCATAGCTAGGACTCGGCAACGTTGGCTCAAACGTATTACATAGCGTATATTCGAGAAAACGTGTACACGTAATAGAAACACGAAATTTTCATAGAAATTAATAGAGGTAGCTATTGCCGCCAGACCAACTAACAGCGGGAATTTCTGCGTGGCCTGCAGAGAGCGCTGAATAGCCGTGTCGTTAGACTCGGCAGTCGCGAACTCTAAAAACCCGTCCGATACCGGATTGTACGTCAATCCGTATGATGTTGACAACAATACGCTTTTAATTTGGCGTGTTTAACGTTTGGAAATGTCGTACGGTCTAAAAAGATTCCAATAATATCGTCCGTATAATGTCTAAACTTATAAAATAAAAAATAAAAAATGCGCTACTATATAAATAAACCAGCAAACGGTTTACTACCTACGTATTTGTTTTTGGAATTAGATATTTGCACAGGACGCACGATATTATATTGTGTACCTGTTTAATATAAGTTGCGTTTAAATTGGCCGCGTTTGCTTCAGCAGCTATACACCGTGGGAGTTGTTTAGTTCAATAAAAAGATTACGAATATTATGGCGCGCGCGCGGTACGAAATGTATGAAATACAGCGAGCCACCGAATTCGAAAACAAATTGACTTGTTTACGAAAAACGTCGGAAACGTAAAAAAATATTAAGAACATCATGTTGCGACTTGTTGTTTTGTTGTACATTTTGTTGATTTGACGTTGTCTTTATAAGTATTATTATTATTATGAAAATTATTATTATTTTTTTTTTTTATTGAAAACGAAAATAGTATACAATATACACGTGTAGCCGTTTAATTTTCCAGAACGGTGCGATTAAAAAAAAAAAAATATAACTTTTAAGGAGACTCGAACAACTGCAATCGTAGCTGATGACTGCAGCAGTATTATCGGTCGATTATCAGCGTAATATTGTCGATCGCGTGATATTAATAACTGGTTATAATGTTAAATTATGTGTATCGTTCGATTTATTTATTATTTTTTTTTTTATTTCCAACACCAAGTACTTATATATTATCAAAAATGGAACGGCCAAGAGACGATTATAAAAATTCCGCAGAGCAGGGCGTTTTTCTCGATTACACCTAAATATATTGCACATGAAAATATATTATCATCATATAATAAATTGTTAAGATATTATTCCTCGAACAATACTGTGATAATAGTAATAATAATAATAATAAAGGGTAATTTTTTTACATATTATATACTGTTTGTGCGCGTTTGAAAATATATAAATTTAAAAAAAAATAATGAATAAAAAGATATACCGGATACACTATTTGCACCACGGGCGGGCCACTGTTGTAGGTGAGAGGTCGGGAAGATAGGATATAGGGAGGAAATTTAATGTACGTTTGCCAATGCTAACGAAAAACGATTCTGAGCGGAGTTCGATTACTCGTCATGTTTTAAAAGGCCGTAATATTTACGATTCGAAAACAATACATTTCTTACGTTTTCACGTTTTGCCACCGGTTTTTCTCATTTATTATGAAAAAAAGTGCTGTACTTAAAAATCGGAGTAAAAGTGCCAGTGGAAAAGTCGTTCACAGACAAAAAAATAAACATCATTATAAAACCATACATTACATACAATAATACAATATTACAACAATACATTACTCGCTCCGCTCAGAATCTAAAACGTAATTACTACCTCCTTTACGAACATCAATCGCGAACTATACACTATACTGTTTTAACGGCACGCAGTAATACTATTTAAACGTAAAATATTATAATAATACAACAATATTAACGTACGACCGTCATCGATTGAAATATATTTGTCGCGATATTGTGTTTCGCACACGATAAACACGTAAAACCGCGTCGATTTCGAACGACAAATGCGTATATGTTTAGGTACTATTATAGAAATATAATCTTAGCGCGATTATTTTCGTTCGTACATTCCGTAATATGTTATAATCACATTATCAGAAAGCGTTAGTGTCGTAACAAGTAAATATGTAATACAAGTAAACGCACAGTTCTTTACGATGACGCACATTATAGTGTTAGCATAGTGTTTCCTCGCGTTTGTACAAAATTTAAAAAAAATGGAAACCGAGAAAATACGTCAGTAGTTTGCTGGATAAATGCAACATAGTAGTATATAAGCGTCTAAAAATAATACGCGTTACACATTTTAGTTCGAATAGTTGGTGTTTTTAGACCACTATACACAATCAGTAGTGAAACAATACATTGTTTTTAGTTTCTCAGCGATGACTCCGAGGAATTACTATAATGTGTTTTTGTTTTTTTTTTTTTTTTTTTTTTTTTTTTTTTTTTTTTTTTTTTTGTAAACAACTTTTTTACCAGAAAACCCGTTACGCCCATCAACCTTAGCGTCAGCTTTTTTCCAAACCGTATAGTTTAAATATAATTTTATTAATTATTAAAAAAAAAAAAACAGAAATCATGTATAAATCTGAGCGGATTAGCATAATATTTAGCAGCATTAGTCGCGATTTTTTTCCACGAAATAAAAACCGATGTATCGACATTTGTTGTCAGTTAAAAAAAAAAAAAAAAAAAAAATTG